>QLTV01003467.1:2919514-2932069 GCA_003457575.1 Thermophis baileyi
GGTAGCGGCCCGCTGGTGATGTCATGATGACATCAATGAACCGGATCAGTTGGTGCCGGTCCGTGGGGGCTGCCATCTTTTCTTTAAATTTCCGCCTTCTTTTTTTTTTTTTTTTTTAATTTTTTTGAATTTTTTTTTCCTTCTGAGCATTCACAGAATCCGAGTTCCGGCACTGTCCATGCAGTCGCCATCTTGTTTTTGGCTTTTTTTTAATTATTTTTTTTTATTTTTTTGGCACTGCGCATGCGCGCGCCGAGGCGCGCCCACGCGACGCGGGAGGAAGCGAACCGGCAGCGAGGTAAGTTAGAACCCATCCCTGGTGCTCGTGTATTGTTGTGATTGAAAAGTTCCAGCTTAGAGATGTCTGCAAGATGGTTTGACACTCAATTACAATGCCTTAATTCATTCATTGCTTTTATAGCCTACTTTTTCTTTGAAAGCTTAAGGCAGATTATTGACTTGGATCACTTAAAAACTCTGTGTTTTCATTATTAAATTTTGTTGGCTTTTTTTTTTTTTTAATCCCATTCTAAAAAAAGAGGCAAAGCTAAATTCTGTTGAGGGTTGATTTATTTAATCTTAATGTCTACAAAATGGCAACAACTAGGTGTTCTCTGTTTTCATTTCTGAAATAAATTGTTAAAGGTTCTTAGCAAAGTACTGTAGGGCAAGAATGTGGTACACATACTACAGCAATTAGCATTCTTGGGCTCGATAGACCTTTGGTTAAATTCAAAGAAAAGTTACCTAATTTGTATTATTATTTTAGGAGCTATTATTCTTTTCCCAAAACTAAAAAACTAAAGGAAGAGAACATACCAAGCAAAGTCTCTAGACACAAATACTGAAATTTGTTTTAATAAAAACACTTCTGAAGAATCACTTTATAGAACAGGTTGTTGAAAACTATAGGCCCTCGTTTCTTCAGATGGATGCGTCTTCGTGACTCAAGTTGACATGGGCTGATGTTTACATGCAGACATTACTGAAGGCAAAAGCAGCAGGTCAACAGCTTGGCCAGCAACAAGGAAGTGATCTCATATAACTTGTCAACATTGTGGAATTCTCTGATTGGCTGCCCAGACTTTCAACAACAAAGTCACATTTGGCTAGACTAAAGCAATTAAGTAGCAAGTGGTTGCAGTTTCATTCCAGCAAGAAGTTCATGAACTATTTTACAAGGAATATCATTTAATTTGACTAATTTGCAGTTTGTGTCTCATTAGAGGCTAGAACTCTTTAAAAATGCCACATGCACATTTGAATTCAGTTGATCCTACCAAAACAAAAATAGAGACCGTCAAATCAGATATTATAAAGATAAAAATTCATCTTCTTCTAGGACATCCTTCCAAAAGGTGTCACTGGGTTATTAAAAATGCATATAACCTCTTTCAAGAGTCCTTCCTTTTTTCAGGAAATCTTTGGGCCAGTTTGTAATCCAAATAAACATTGAAGCAGGACCATAAAATAAATCGCATTAATATTATCAAAACCAGCACAGTCATCAAAAGGCCTGATTCCATATTGAAGCTAGAATGAAGAAGCCACTGGGTTCGGGGATGGGGGAATATACCTTTTTTTGAACACTATTTCTGGTGATCTAATTATATAATGTCCTATTTGGTGATGTATGACAAATGGAGCTGTTCCTATAACGTTCCATTCCAAGTGATCTCACTAGCATGTGAGAGAAGAGTGCAGCTGACAGATTTGGAACATGTAATACACTATTTAATCAAGAGGCCCCATGCACTATTCATACAGAATTAAGAACTCTTATATTGACAATAACAGTACTGTCAGAAGATCTTTGGAAGGGGAAAAATGGGGGGGGCTCCATAAACACTCACTCGCGCTCTCTCTGAAGTTGGAATTTTTTTCCAGTTCTTTTTTCCTCCAGTGCTGATGTAATCTCCAAACATCTCCAACAGCAGCTGCTTAGCGAAACCAGGCACCTTCTCCCTCTTCCTTTTCAAAAGCGCATGCGGCACTTTCCAGCCCCCTCCAGACAATCAGAGCCTTTCTTTAGCCAATTAGCTATGAGTCCCCCACACACTGTCCAATGGACTCATAAGAATGGTCTTTGCAGGAAACAACACTGGAAGCCTTTTTTTTCCCCTTTCCTAGACAAATTGAAAAGGGAGGGAGGGAGAAGAAGAAAGGGAAAGAAAATCAGAGCACAGATACTTCCCAAAATGCATTGGTCAACAATTAGCACGCTGCCCCATGCAAGAACACACACAGACACACAAACACAAACGCACACAGATACATACACTCATGTCAACCTAAAATCTTGGAAAGAAAATTGTTCACTTTCTCTTCAGGAGAAAATCTTTCAGGGACACTAAGTGAATGCAAGTTTGAGGGAAAAGATTTGTGTAAGTGTTTAAAAGAAAACATTCCTAAAGAGAATTGATTTTGCCCATTTTTGACTGGCATAAACACTGCTACAAACCTGCATAAATTTTAAAGGAAATGTAAAGACAACTAAACACATTATTTGGAGGTAAACAAAATATTGAAACAAAGTTGGATTAGAATGGTACAAATATGTTACGGAGGTAGATGTCACAGCTATTTCACCAATTCTTTCTGAACTTCCTTGTTTTTCTTTGAAGACGTTCGCTTCTCATCCAAGAAGCTTCTTCAGCTCTGACTGGATGGTGGGGAATGGAAGGATTTATATTCCTTGCAGACAGCTAGTCATTTGCATTCTTTTAGAGAATTGTTGAGGCCACTTGGAGGTTTATCTGATTCCTCAGGGTCACCTGAGTAGTTCAAATGGGTGTGGAGCCTTCTTGGAACTACTAAAAGGACTGTGTTGTAGACTGGAGGTAGATGATGTCATCTCCCTCCCCCTCTGTTGAGAGAGGGTTGTTCAATTTGACATAGATGGCCTCTTTGACCCCTCTTTCAAACCAGCGGTCCTCTCTGTCCAAAATGTGGACTTTGCTGTCTTCAAAAGAGTGGCCTTTGTCTTTTAAATGCAGATGGACTGCTGAATCCTGTCCTGATGGGTTTGTTCTCCTATTTATGTTTTGTTGCCTATTATTTTAAATTTCATTTTAACCACCCAGAGTTGCTCTAGCAAGTGGGAGACTATACAAATTGATATGTTCATTATATGATTTACCATGGTACCTCCACCTCCCAATGCTTGTTGTCCTTGAATTGTAAGAATAAATGTTTATGTGCATATTAACACACTCATTTCCTAGTTTGGCAGTGAATTGAGTCACAGCACAAATAGTCACAGTGAGGTCTGTGTCACATGAAGTAATACCATGGGTGTCAGGGAATAGCAGGACTACCAAGAAAGAGCTGACAAACCTAGGTGTAGAATTAAAACTGATGGTTGGAGTATTTCTCCCAAAGAAAAACTGTTACTTCAGCAAACACTCCGCAAAGAGTTAAGGCCATGGGATGCTGGTATTGCTGGTGTTTCTGTGACTTCAGTCCCTGTAGGACACAGGCAATAGCTCTTTTTGAAGTTGATTTTCAGTCCATGTTTCTCACATACTAACTATATAGAGTTTTATCATTGTAGGATGAGAATTTTAGCTCCATTTTTAATTTAAGCAGTATGTAAATTGAGATGTGTCCATTGTAACATGGGCAGCAGCTCCATGTTTTACATCATTATTCTGATCCATCAAAGCAGTTCTGGACATATTGTTACTCTTGATGCACTTTCTCATCTGGATAAAAACTCTGAACACTCTGATGCTGACTGAAGTCCAAATGACATAGTTACTTGCACCTTTTTAATGAAAATTGATTTGTATATTTCTCCATTATAGACCATCAGTAATGTTGCAGCTATTGTGACCTTAACAGTAATCTCTGCATAATATTAATTTCATCATACATCATGGGACATCTTCTCTGGTATTTGTTTTAATTTGTTAGATTTCTATCCTGCCATTTTTCCCAGATAAAAGTGGCATGACTAGCATTCCATGTGAGTTAGTTACCCAGTAAGTTTCAGGTTTAATCACATTGGTTTAGATTTTAAAAAACTGCAATGACATATTTGGTAATTTTCAATTTGTTAAAGAAAAACAGTGGAAGGAGAAAAGTACTTTTATTTGGTATCATCTGCAAAATCTTCCATTCTATAACTCATGGTGCACTATACAAGAAAAATGTATACTATTCCTATATTAGTATGACTACACATGTAAGCTATTAGCCATAATCTATTACTCTTACTCACTATTCATAAAACATTTCCACCCTTTTCAAAATATATACATAAAGTCTAGTAAACAATAAAGCATATAACATTTTTTTTCTAAACTTAGTAGAAATAAGTAGCCAGATAAATACTAAACTAAAGAAAATATATTTGCATAAAAATATTGAAAGAATCAGAAAATTGGACATTTAACTTACATTTTGGTTCACATATTCAGGGAAAGTGAAAAGAGAGCAACAGAGAGCAAGTTTCTTTGTTCTAATTTAGAAGCTAAAGTTTTATTAGATCCTTAAAGACTAGATGACGAATATTTATCCCTTAGCATGGCCATTTATCAGGATAGAAAGGTAAAGGCATTTCATTTCAGAATATTTACATAAAGTCCCACAATCAAGTGAAAACAAGATACTCTTTTAAATGTCCCCTGTTAAAAGCCAAATTAAGAATTTTTATCTGCAAAGAACAAAATGTGAAATGTTGACAAAGTCAACAATTGTTTTAAGCGTTGGTGATTATACATCTGCTAAGTTCTTTCAATGTTACATTGAGGTGGAAGGACACAGACCACATGCTTGCTATTTAGTGTGCAACGAATAACTTACAAAGTTACAAACGTAGAGGAGGAACAATCAAGTGTTGACAAAAATGAAAAGAAAGACTATCCAAGCTGTTTTTCCAAACTGAGAAAAAAATTGAAGACATTTTACTTTTTATCCAATTCTATATTGCATCATAGGATACTACCAGGAATGAAAAACACTTTGTTATTATGGCAACAAAGTCTATGACAAATAACTGACTGAGTTTTGGCAAGGATGCGGCACAAGGTTCCTCACAGTTGCATGAGGAACACAAAATTGTGATGAAAGTTCTCACTGGTCTTGTTCACTTGACAACACTTAGTGTAATGTTATGTGGAAATGACCTTGGGAGACAGAAGGAAGAGCCATAGACTGGACCACTAGTGTGTAAAAGATACCTCAGCTTGCAGAGGGAGGGAGGATATGGAAAATATTTCAGAAGAGATCCTCTCTAGTTTTCCAGATAATAAATAGAAAGGAGGGGAGAAATACTGTCACTCTTGCAAGATGAATTGTTATTGTTATTGTATTACAATTGTTATTACATTAACAACTGTTAATGTAACCTTACAAGGAAGTTTGAGCTAGTATGCCTGGTTGTGCTTCTTCTGTGGACTACCTCACAGAGCTAACGTTTAATGGTAAGTGTGTTGTACAAGCAAATAAAGCAGGAAGTCAGAATGAAATTAACTCTGTCCAAAACAGTCCAAGGATTATTTGGAAGTAAACTAATTCCACTAGTCACTAACCACAAAAGGAAAAGCAATGGATGAAGTTTAACAAACTTTCTCAATTCATCAACTGTTGAGAAATTCTGATTATAATCCATAATCTGTTATATATTATTGCTTCTTTTTTCTTTACTCTGTGGACATTGCTGGCCCCCAAATAATTGTGTCCTCTCAACCTCTGTTGCAGCATCTGCAATGATCTCAAACCTAGCCTCTCTCTCTTTCACTGGGACATTGGTGACCATGGACTGCTGACACATGGCAATAAATGTTTAACCTGGAAAGGGAGGAAGTAGTTGATTCAGTCAACCATGTTGTGTGAATATAGCCAGTATGTCTGGAATTAAAACTCCCAGAAGGAAGGAGTCACAAGAGGTCAAAGATGTAAGAAAGTTAAGGTATAGGCATTAGAAGAAGAAAAATCTCAAGGTAGCATTGTTTGCTTGAAAGAAAGGGAAGACCAAAGATAAAAAGAAGGACCAAAACAAAAGGATGATTCTAAAAAAGATCATAATTATTTCAAGTAGGCGCATTCTATATGCTATTCTTTCCCAATATTTTTCCAGTTATGATTTACATTTCTATTGCCACTAAAATTGCACTTAAAAGATCTGTTTGTTTGAACTTACTAACCCTTATCCACCTTTCAAATCCTTCAAAATGGACCAACAAATGCTAATACAATGGTCTGGTACTTTATAAGAATGATCTACAGTAGAAGCACGTTAATCATAGCAGGCTTCAGTAGGACCAAGTTAGGTTTATAGGTGCATATATAAATGTGGGGCATAAGTTTAATAAAATTAAAATGTAGCTTTCACTAAGAAGTCTTCAACAGAAAAACCTCAGCATCTGTTTTTATTATCAGAGATTCTTTGAACCTTAGCTCAAGGAGGTAAATGGGAAATGCTTTCACTGCTAAGGAAACACATTGGCATAGAGCTGAAGAAGCTAAGGAAACACATTGGCATAGAGCTGAAGAAGCTTCTTGGATGAGAAGCAAAATGTCTTCAAAGATACACCAGAAAGTCCAGTTGCCTCTTGAAAAAGCACCTTTGGGACAACCATGATCTGGATGACTGAGAATCTCCATAGACATTCTTCATGCTCCCTTCTTCAGAAGTGAATAGCTCACCTTGATGAGCAGACAGTCCTGTATCAGAAGGTTCTTCTTTAAAAAGACTTTTAAAAGACCAATGATTTAAAAAAAAGTGACTGACTGTCTATGTGATATAGTTATTGATAAACACTTTGTGTGATATTCTTGCATGAGCTCTGTATATAATCTACTGTTCTTTTGCTTCTGTGCACAATCTGAATCATTTGATATGTTTCTGGCCTGGATTGCGTTAGTTCAAATAACTTGCTCTTGAGCAGCCAAAATCAAGCCTTCAGTTTCTTCTTTTAATCTTACAGTTGTAAGCCTTTGCTTGGTTTTTATCTATATCCACTTTCCCCTTGGTTTTTTGTAAAAATTGACTATGTAATGCTTTTCCTTGCCAGCATTCTATTCATCAGATATTTGAGCCAACAACCATGCAATTCGTCATTTCCAGGTTGTGTCCAGTTTTTAATCCTTTTCACTTGATTTCTAACTATTTCTGTTTTTATTGTTAGTTCTTCCATTTGTTGGTCTACATTAAGAGATGGAAAATAATACAGATAAGGTTGTCACTATCAAGCAACAAGAAGCCCCCGTCTCTTGATTTGGGATGAAACTGTATGTCTGAATGATTTTTCTCCATTCTCTTTGAAAACAGTCATAACCAATCACATAGATGACATTTAATTACAATATATATCACTTTACATGAAAAATCAACTTTCTTTTTGTAGATAATTAAAGCATTTTATCATCTAAAAACAATATTTTTGTTTGATTTGTTTTTCCTGTAATGAGCCGAGTCCGGTTAGAACAATTAATCAGTGAAACAACTTGCCTCCAGAAGTTGTGGGTGCTCCAGCACTGGACGTTTTTAAGAAGATGTTGGGTAACCATTTGTCTGAAGTGGTGTAGGGTTTCCAGCCTAAGCAGGGGGTTGGACTAGAAGACCTCCAAGGTCCCTTCCAACTCTGTTATTTCTAATTTCTAATTTCCATACTCACTAATTTTATGATGAACGTCAGGCTTGTGAACAGCACATGAACGAGGCCTCTTTAATTGATTGAGGAGTTGGAAGTGGTTAGTTTACTGAAAGATTATATTTTTAGATTGCAAAGAAGCAAAGCGAGCCTTTGAAAATTATTTTACTATTACATGTGTTATATTTAGAAGAGAACTGCAAGGGAAATTCTATGCATTTAGGCACAGATGAGTTTGAAAAAAAACTATAAAAGAGAAACGTAATCATCAGGCCAAAAATTTAGCACAAATACCAACTTGCTAAACACATACCAAGCAAGAATTATTTGGAGAAAATAACAATAGAAGAAAGACACTGATTAAAGAAATACCCAGGAGGAAAATTCAATTGCCAACTCTGTGTGCTTCCTCCTTCCTATTTCTTAACCAAGTTGGGTGAGGCAAGGCTTAGAAGGAAGAGTGATCACACGCATTCATTCATAAATTCCCTTAAGTTACAAGTCCATAATTAATGAGCTTAGCCCTTACACTTAGCCAAGCATTTGTGAATAAACAAAGCAAAGTATGCTAAACTCCCACACAACCTTAGGAAATCTGGAGGATATGAAGTGCTCATCTTGAACAATACATAAAACGCAGAAGCATAAAAGACAAAGTAATCTGAGATTTCAGGATACAGCCTGATCTGGAAAGGGTTGTATTTCCTCTGAAGGATCATATTAAAAAATTGGAAGATACAGTATTTCTGAAGCCATGATTCCTCTTGGAGGATCAGCAGTGGTGGGATTCAAAAAAAAATTACTACCGGTTCTGTGGGTGTGGCTTGGTGGGCATGGCAGGGGAAGGATACTGTAAAATCTCCATTCCCACCCCACTCCAGGGGAAGGATATTGCAAAAACTCCATTCCCTCCCCACTCCAGGGGAAGGTTACTGCAAAATCCCCATTTCCTCCCGATCAGCTGGGACTCGGGAGGCAGACAATAGATGGGGGCGGGGCCAGTCAGAGGTGGTATTTACCGGTTCTCTGAACTACTCAAAATTTCCGCTACCGGTTCTCTGAACTACTCAAAATTTCCACTACCAGTTCTCCAGAACTGGTCAGAACCTGCTGAAACCCACCTCTGGTCAAGAGTACCTATGCCTTTGCCTACCTTAAGGCTGGTTATATCCTTTTCCAGAGAAGGTAGACATGCTCATTAGATCTATTTGTGATCATTTTCCAGTTAGAGAATTGCAATACACTCATGCAGAGTTGCAATACATTTTATGCAGAGGTGAAGAGCCAGTTTCCTTCTCATATGAACTACAGCATTCAGTCGCATATCAACTGTGTAGCCTTATATTCTGTTTTAGGCACAATGCACAATGTGAGCTGTTACCTATGAAAACTTAAATAGTTTGTCACCAGGAAAACTACAGATTCTTATTTTCTAGAATGAGCCAGTGGTGGGTTGCTACCGGTTCGGACCGGTTCACGCGAGCCGGTGGCAGAAATTTGGCCCCATTCGTCGAACTGGTAGTGATGGCCGGCTTGCCACGCCCCCGAACCAGTTCCCCGGTCGCCGCTGCTTGAAAGCGGCTGGCAATGAACCCTCTGCACATGTGCAAAGGCTTCTGCGCATGCGCAGAGGGTCAGTAGCAATAGCAATAGCAATAGCACTTAGACTTATATACCGCTTTACAGTGCTTTACAGCACTCTCTAAGCGGTTCACAGAGTCAGCATATTGCCCCCAACAATCTGGGTCCTCATTTTACCCACCTCAGAAGGATGGAAGGCTGAGTCAACCTTGAGCCGGTGAGATTTGAACCGCTGAACTGCTGAACAGTCAGCTGAAGTAGCCTGCAGTACTGCACTCTAACCACTGCGCCACCTCGGCTCTTACATCTTACAGTACCTGGATGTAACGCGACACACACACTTCTGAACCGGTAGGGAAGGTAGGGAAGGTAAGAGAAACCCACTCCTGGAATGAGCCTATCAGTAGTTAAGATCTGTTGTGTATCAAAAGGAAAAGAGTAACAGGGTTGGGCCTTTTCACATCATTGCTAAGGAATTTTCTGCCAAAAAGGATAATTTATATCCTTTCTTTACATTTTAGAAGGATCAAATATATTCATCCTATTTGACATTTGATAATTTTAAATATAATTCTGCTTTGGGATTTTGAATTGTTTTTCCTTCTATTTTAATTTATTTAGTAGGCTTGTTAAGTTATTCTTCAATATATTATGATTTAATATGATTTTGAGAAGGAGCAATTTTATAAAATAAACTATAAATAAATAGAAATATTTATTTATTTAAAAATATAGTCCTAATCCTTTTAGGACTAAGTATGTATACATGCTCCATAAATATTGTAAAAAAACAACAAAGCCACATCAAACAGCTTTTCCTCACTGGGAATATTTAGCCTAACTCAGCCAATCTAGATTATTCTAATATCTTGTTGATAGAGTGATATGTTCATTAACTATCCTATCCAGCTAATTAAATGCATTTTTGAGGTAGGGTAGAAAATATTTTAAGGATGCTGATTAGCTGATGAAGAACAAATGGAATGAATTCCTTATCTCCCATCCTAAGATACAGGCATCTGTCTACCTCAGGTTTAAAAATGACTCAACAAATCTGGGCTTGTCACATGAAGACAATTCCTCAAAAGGAAAGAAAGTTCAATGAAGTTTTAAACTCATTCTTTCCTGAAAAAGAGGGATCAATGTAAAATTTAACAGGTGGAAACTGGATAAAACCAATATTGCATGGTTTTATCAAGGAGGCATATTAGAATTTCCAGGATGTTCTAATGCTGATGTAAATTGTAGACAAGGACCTCAAACAATTTTGCTTTCTATTTATTTCATTCTGAAACCAAAGCCGATTGTTGAATTTTTAACTTGTTGAGCTGCCTTACTCAAACATGATTCTGCCTTAACCTTCATAGGATCCTTCATCAGCTTAGTTCTATTCAACAACTTTATAAATGAGTAGACAATGGAATAGAAGTTATGTTTATCAAAATGTTTTGATAATACCATACTGCAAAGGGCTAGCTTAGAGACAAAATCACTGTTTAATATTACCTTAGTAATCATGAATATTGAGCTACATTCAACAAGAGAATGTTCAACAGTAACAGATATGGTATAAGATCCTAAATTGAAAAACTGGGGAGATTTGGCTTAGTGGCAATATAATTCTAGGGCTTCTTGTAGATTTCCAAATTAACATAAACAAGCAGTGCGACTAGATGATAAAAACTCTTTTTTTAAACTCATATGTACTTATGTTTATACTGAAACAATCAGAACATATCTAGCTGCATATGTATTTAGGTTCAACTTCTGAAATATATCAGGAAAAAACTGGTCATTTTGAGAAAAAACATTTTCTTCTCATTTTATAGTTATTTCTAGACTAGACTAATGTTTCCCTAGCTGTGATAGAATTATAAGCTCTGAATTTTGGCCATTCATGTACCAATGGCCAGGATGGCTGAGAATGTAATAAATTAACTCAAATTTCAAATTCAACAAATTTAAAGCAAATTTAAAATCAATAGTGAAATACAAATCGAGAACCCTTAGTCAATTTCAGTTAATTGGGCAATTCAGTGGGCAATCGTAACTTTTGGTTCCCAGGTCATAAAGTTTCAGGAGACTTTTACGTAAACAGTCAGGTATAAGCTTCTCACTGAATCCTCCTCATTGGATCATAGGAACACTGTTGAAAAGAAAACAAATTCTCTGTCCTAATGTCCACAAGCTATATTGATTCTAAATAGAGAAAAGTTCAGCTGCTGGAACTCTTGTAACCCTTTCCCGTTCCTCTCAATAAATCTTGCTAATGTAACTCTAAGAAGCATGCTTGAAAAAAGAATCACTTTCAGTTTTAGGCAGCTGATAGAAAGCTTGAGAAGGAGGAGGAGGAGGAGAATGAGGATGCTTTCCTGAAGTGCAGTAGCTACCAAAGCAGTGGACAATGAATCAACCATAAGGCAACTGTAAAATATAAAATCAACAAAAGAAACTGTCACAAGATTTAAAATCAATGATAATGGTACAAAAAACCATTGTAATATATTTTCCAAAAACTTTTAGGAAAAAAAGCATTGCAGCTTTGGACAATAAGCCCCTCATCCAAGAGCCTGACTTAATAGCAACTTGGGGGATACGCAAGTTGCCTATCCTTTAATTCCATGGGTACTGCTATTTAATTAATAAATAATAACAGTATCAAGAGAAGAGGGTAATTTACCAACAATACACTTGGTCTTCTGATTACTATATTCCTAAATGGCCCACCAAATATCAATTGTGAGTTTAAGAAGCTGACAACAATGCAGACAGCTTTGCCCAAGCAACAATCTTTCCAAATAAAGTTTCTTGTATCTGTCTGCTCAAAAGAATAATAGAATAACAGAGTTGGAAGGGACCTTGGGGGGTCTTCTAGTCCATCCCCCTGCTCAAGCAGGAGACCCTATACCATTTCAGACATGTAGCTGCCCAGTTTCTTCTTAAAAGCATCCAGGGATGAAACAACCACAACTTCTGAAGGCAAGCCATTCCACTGGTTAATTGTTCTCACTTCTGGTATTAGGAAATTTTTCCTTAGTTATAGGTTGCTTCTCTCCTTGATTAGTTTCTATCTATTGTTTCTTATCTTGCCTTCTGGTGCAGATGATACAACAGTGATTGGTCTCATTCGAGACAACGATGAATCCGCATATAGATGGGAGGTTGAACAACTAGCCTCGTATGACCGGAACAATCTGGAACTGAACACACTCAAAACCGTAGAAATGGTGGTAGACTTTAGGAGAAACCCTCCCATACTTCCACCTCTTACAATACTAGACAACACAGTATCAATAGTAGAGACCTTCAAATTTATAGGTTCTATCATATCTCAAGACCTAAAATGGACACCTAACATCAAAAACGTCATCAAAAA
>QLTV01003467.1:2932239-2946575 GCA_003457575.1 Thermophis baileyi
CACGAGAACAGTTTTTCCCCGAACACCATGACTCTGCTAAACAAATAATTCCGTCAACACTGTCAAACTATTTACATAGTCTGCACTACTATTAATCTTCTCGTCGTTCCTATCACCTCCCACTTATGACTTATGATTGCATGACTGTAACTTTGTTGTTTGTATCCTTACGATTTATATTGATTGTTTCCTAGTATGATTTGATTGTTTATTTGTACCCTGTGACTATTATTAAGTGTTGTACCTTATGATTCTTGACAAATGTATCTTGTCTTTTTATGTATACTGAGAGCATATGCACCAAAGACAAATTCCTTGTGTGTCCAATCACACTTGGCCAATAAAGAATTCTATTCTATTCTATTCTATTCTATTCTATATTCTATTTGGAGAATAGGTTGACTCCTTCTTCTTTATGGCAGCCTCTCAAATATTGGAACACAGCTATCATGTCATCCCTAGTCTTTCTTTTCACTAAACTACCCAATTCCTGCAACCATTCTTCATATGTTTTAGCCTTCAGCCCTCTAATAATCTTTGTTGCTCTTTTCCCACTGAAAATTTTATTGCTCTTTTCCCACTGAAAATCCCATTGAATTCAATATGATTGAAACTTGTGTATCTTTATTCCTGCATCTAGGACTGCATCTACATACCTAAGTGAGTAGAACTGTTATCAAGCAACACGTCTCAATTACATTAAGAAAGTACAAATCACAGCTTTTCTAATATTCCATTTGAATGTAATTATACTGAGTTTGAAAGGCTTCTTAACTTCAAGAAATGTGGCCTTAGTCAAACAAAGGTAAACATGAGTTTGTGTTAAAATTAATATTTTAGTTTCCTGTTTGCTCAAGAATACTAAAGAATTGTTGTTCTCTATGTGCATGTAAGCAGAAATCCAACCTGAACAACTACTCAAGCAGATTTTATAACTATAACAGAAAGAGATTTATTTGCAGGAAATATGGCATGAGGAAAGACAAAATCTAGCATCTAACTACATCCTACAAGGAGAAGCGTCCAAGAGCATGTGCTTTGTGAATATGTCCCTGGGAAGAAAGTCAGAAGGAAATGAGCTCAGAATAGCAATCTCTTAACAGACAAAGAGAGGACACAGAGTAAATCTTTAACCCTCTATTTATACTCCACTGTTTCCCTTGGGGTCAGTAGGTCATGAAGTGCTGACAGGTTATGCCATTGGATTTGAATCTCCAATAAATAATAATGCTGTAGGTAATTTACTGTTTTAAATTAAGGTATTGGAGATTTGGGTGTGTAGGGGTGTGTGTGTGTGTGTGTGTGAGAGAGAGAGAGGGGGGGGAGAGAGAGAGAGGGAGAGAGAGAGGGGGGGAGAGGGAGAGAGAGAGAGGGAGGGAGAGAGAGAGAGAGAGAGAGAGAGAGAGAGAGAGAGAGAGAGAGAGAGAGAGAGAGAGAGAGAGAGAGAGCAGTGACCTCTTACATTCAATTGATTTTCATAAGACCAAAATGTAACTGGCCAATATAAATCCAATACTATGAGAGTAACCAGTCAGTATTATGCCTACCTGAGTTAAATACCCAGCATTTTGAACTTCAGCTTAGCACTATGAGTAGCGGAAATCTATGAGGAAATAAAGAAATCTTGCTTTTCTTTCAATGATGCATTTTGCTTGTATAATTTTGTGTTGCTTCTTGTCTCATGGTATTGGAATGATTTGTGTGGAATTCTGCTATATTCTAGAATTCTGCTCCTGAGAAGGAGCATCAGTGCAAACTAGATTGGGCACATACAGGTAGACCAGACTAGCAGCTGCCCTGTTTAGCAACCATTTGAAGTTTCGATGGCACTGAAAAAGTAACTTTACAACCAGTCCTCACATTTATGATCATTGTAGGGTCCCTGCCGTCACAGGATCAACATTCAGGTGATTCACAACTAGCAAGCAATTACAAACATTGCAACATCCCACCTGTTGCAATGTGATCACATCACTTCACAACCAGCTTCCAACAAGCAGAGTCAAATGGAGAAGCCAGCAGTAAATTGGAAGTCATGATCAAGTGATGTCTCAATAATTCACGGTGATTCACTTAGTGACTACAGCAGAAGTGAAGTCTAAAGCCCATGAAGAGCACATTATATTTTACTTAGTGATCATATCACTTAGGGACAGAGTTGCTGATCCCCATTGTGGTCACTAAATGAGCACTACCTCTAATTCATTAATTAAGGCTTCATTGTATGTGTCACTCCCCACCCCCACCCTGTAACATTTGTATTGTATTAAACATATTAAGTATCCAGACTGTGAGATATCAAAACAACACAAAGGCATTGTTTCATTTCTACTTTAGAATAAAGCAATAGATCAAGCTATCCTGAATAAAAAAATCTTACTCAAAATAAGCATGTGTTCCATATTTTAAGCTTCAACGTCATACCGTCTTAGCTTATTTGAGCCAATGTGATATGAAGGCAATCTTGATGCTGTGGGATATGGAAAAACTAGGTTTAGCTTCAGATAATTGGTAACTGGTGGATTTTAGATAAACAAACCTACCTTACAGAGTAAAATAAGTTTGTTAACAACTTAGAAGGATCCTGGGTTATAAATGAATGCCTCTGAGGTGGTACGTATTTGGATGCAATGGGGTCATCATTCCATTTTGATGTATAAGAAAAGGCCCACCCATTAGTCGGAAGTGACTGACGTGATGGCAAATACTTCAAAAATTAGCATGCAGACTTTCCTGCCTCAGCGAAGACATGTGTGACTCAAATTCAAGTCATTTAAGTTATAAACAATGAAGTCTCTTAATCAACTTGGCCACGTGGACCAGTTTCAGTTTGTGCCAGTTTCCTGTAGGGATGTCTTGCTGTTAGTTATTGCATCTGTCAGCCAAGCTTATCTTCATCTTTGGCCCAAAGACGCTAAAGTCCAGAGAATGGCAGCCTTTCTTGAAGGAAAAATGAAAAGACAATCATGCAATTAACTTATATGGGTAAAGTATGAAATCGGAAAAGAGAATCAATTTGGAATGTTTTTCTGCTTAGGAGCAGAGAGACAGAAAGAGTTGTTGTAAGGATGGAGCGGGGAGGGGAGGAAGAAGACGAGAAAAGAATTTGGACTTCTCCAACTTGCGGATCACTGTTTCAAGTCAGCAGCAAGTCTAAACAAGGCCGATGTTAGCATTCAGAGCACACGTTGCGGCAAAGGATGGGAAAGGAATAGAGCAGCCCAAAGAGCTGGCGCCACTAACTGACGAGCAGGGAGCAAGGGATAAAGATTTACTGCAAGAGAGGAGGAAACAGTCCGCTGGCCCGATTAGAGCTGTGAATACTGAGTGTCCAGAGAAGATTTTGCAGCTGACTGATCACAGGCTGGAGGAGCAGGCCTCGGACAACAGCTGCAAGGCTTGCCAGGCTGTGAAAACAAAGGGTGCCTAGCACAGTGAAAAGAAAGAGCTGGCAAGTTGTGGCTAGTAATGGCAAATGTGTGAGGTATGGCACTGTGTGGAAGGAAGGAAGGAAGGAAGGAAGGAAGGAAGGAAGGAAGGAAGGAAGGAAGGAAGGAAGGAAGGAAGGAAGGAAGGAAGGAAGGAAGGAAGGAAGGAAAGCTCGGAAAAAGAGTGAAACAGTAGGAAATGGGGGTGGGGGGAATAACACAAAGAAAAGTGCTCAGACTTATTCTAAAAACCTGTCCATGTTTATGGATAATTATAAGATCCTTCTTCTGCTCACTGGGCACTCTTCCATATTACCACTGTTTCCACCCACAGAAAGCATTTCAGCGGACTTCAATCTACGGTAAATATACAAAGCATCGCATTCATTAATCACCCTTTTTCCCTCCAGAAGAGGGCAAAGAATATTATCCAATCAGTGTCCCACCTCCCATCCCAAAGTACCTTCAGTTGTGGTTTAACAAAAATATCCTTCACCACTTCACTGAAAAGAAGAAATAAGTTGCTAGCCCTCCCAACTCAATACGTCTTCCTGTATGTACAGAATTTGATTGGCACTTTGTTCATTGATCTGCTTACTGATCTGAGTGATTACTATGCTGTCAATATTATATACATTACTGTGCAGGCAAACTGAATGTGTAAAGTATGAAGAACAGTGAAAACCCCTAAAAAATTCCCAACTACCTTGCCACCCTTTCTCCATTGCGTTTTAAAATTTTGGTAAATTATGAAGGTGAATTAGAAGCATACCAGCAATTGTGCAACCAAGTGGTTTTTCCCAACAGCCGTAACTGTGACTGTATGTTACTACAGAAGCTGAACTGAAGGACAGAAATTCTAAACAATGCATACAGCAAGAGATATGCTCCAGGAACTTGAGCTCAGCAACTAGGGCGAGGCAAGACTACCCATAAATTTGAAGGGAGGGATTCTTTGAATCTTTTTTAAACTTAGAGAATTTTCACATACACCAAAGCAAAGCCAGAAGTCAGATCACTTTCCCAAACAAATACTATTGGGAGATCAGTCAGATAGAACTGATCTGAGATAGTGCAGATCACCAGTGTCAAAGTGCCCTAGCCTCTTACCTTAGTTATCCAAAGTGGCCAATAGGACTTCAAAAGCCCAATTAAACAGCTTAGTCCTTGACAGCCAATTAAGACACTCCTTTTTTTTTGTTTTGTTCCTTCAGGAAACTAAAAAGCGTTTGCTGTTTCGCTGGATACATTTTTGCCCTTTAAAGATGAACCCCACAAAAATGTACAGTGCTGTTCACGTATTGCTGAATCTAAATTCAGTAATAGTGTTTGTGTGCTTTCAAGCCAATATTGACATCTGGCAACTGCTTGTAGTTTTCTTGGCAATATTTCAGGAGTGGTTTGCCATTGCCTCCTTCCTGGGACTGAAAGAGAATGACTGGCCCAAGATCACACAACTGGCTTTGTGCCCTAAAGCAGGACTAAAATCAGAGGTGGGTTCCTCCCAGTTCGGACCGGTTCGCCCAAACCAGTAGCGACCCGGGAGCCGGTTCGGTCGGTGCTGGTCCATGGGCGCCGCCATCTTTTTTTGGAATTAAGTTTCTGGCATTGCGCATGCGTCGCCATCTTGTTTTTAGCTTTTGGGGGGGGGGTTATTTTTCAGCACTGTGCATGCAGTGTCGAAAAAAGGAAGCGAACCGGCAGCGAGGTAAGTTAGAACCCACCCCTGACTAAAATGCATAATCTCTCAGTTTCTAGTCTGGTGCTTTTATCCCCACACCAAACTGTCTCTCAAATAATAGCTGTAAAAGCTTAGTAGTAGTAGTAGTAGTAGTAGTAGTAGTAGTAGTAGTAGTAGAAGAAGAAGAAGAAGAAGAAGAAGAAGAAGAAGAAGAAGAAGAAGAAGAAGAAGAAGAAGAAGAAGAAGTAACAGCAGTAACAACTTTTTTAAAGCTCACAGGGTCACATTCATAGAGGCTTTGAAATTTACACTCAAGCAAGAATCAACATTTTCTTTTCCTTTTCCTTTGCTCCAATGAGGTGGACTTGAAGATTTATCTCATAGTGAGAAATGCCTGAGCATCTCATGGTGGCAAGGCTGAGCAAATTCCTCTCTTTGATGCTTTACTGGATACATAAAAAGCAGATGTGTAGTCTTCTTTTCTGGTCCTGGCATGTTTGTATGGGCTGGGAGAGAACACCCCTCCTTCCAAATTGTTAAGCAGCCCTCACTGCTAAAGAAACTGTATCTATTTAGCAAGGAAGGTGAGAGGTGAAGATATGGCCGGGCAGTCAAGGAGGCAAGACTGAGACTTGGGAGGCAGTAGGTGGGAGCTACAAGGTCAACAAGGATGAAAAATCTTCCATCGCAAAAAGGAATTTGACTAACCACAACCTTTTCCTTGTCCACTTCATAAAAGAAAAGAAAACAAACACAAGCTTCTACAGATTTATTGTGTCCCATGGATAACAGAGTAAGACAGAGGTTGATCATCTGAAATAATAAAATCCTCTGCAATAGCTATGTAGTATAAGTTCTTATTTAGGCAACATGCCATCTAAACTTTGCATTTGTATTTAAACATTTATTTGCAACCTCAGGTTTTAGCAAAACACATATAAAATTACAGCAATCATATCAATTTAATATATCGCATTTACTATTAGCAGCAGCCATTGCAAACAATACAGCTAACTATACATTGTTTTTGTAGAATATGTCAAATTCTTAAGTTTGAGCATAAACACTTCACTCAAATCCTGATTTTCTAAAAGAGAAGCTTTAGTTCCCACTCTCAGCGTTACTAAAGTGAATTTTCACTAAGTTTTAGGGGGAATTTCAAACTAGAAACACCACAAGGCTTCTGAAGAGATTGCTGTCTATGTTCTCCCAAAATGTAAAAACTTCCTGTGGGCAGAATACTCCATCTAGGGGCAGAAATTTCACCTTCTTCCCTACTCCCTTCTCAGATCTTGCTTCTGAGTTGTCCTGTCTTCATGGTGGCACAGTTTCAGGAAGACAGACACTCTCACTCTGGAATTAAACAAGTCATACTGAATTTTCCTTTTATAGTAACAGAAATCAAGCAACACAATGCACAGGCATTTAATTCCACTTATCTGGTATTTTAATTTCTGCATACAATCTTACCTAATATGAAATCAATAAATATCAATAAATGCAGTCATGTTAAATTTTCTGGAGGTGAATCCTTGAAAGAGGTTGACTGATGTCAACCTTGTTACCTAGCATATTATAATGCTGTTGTATTGACTTTTTGAAAATAATTGAATCCTGTCATGGAATCTACTTGAATGAAGCATATCTTAGTCTAGCTTTCTTCAAGTTCTACCAGAATAAAGGGTTGAAACTGCAATTCCCAGAAAACTCAGATATAAACTACAGTGGTACCTCGGTACTCATCGTTAATTGGTTCCAGGAGGTGTTATGAGTATCAAAAGCGATGAATACCAAACAATTTTTTTCCTGTAAAGAATAATGTAGTGAGTCACAAGGCAGCTGACACCAAAAAGTTCTAGCTTGTGCATTGATTACCAAACAATGAGTACCGGGACAAATTTTTGCATCAAAATGTGTTGAGTACCAAATTCGATGAGTTTCAAAACAGTTGAATACCAAGGTACCACTGTATTTTGGTTGGAAATTATACAGTTCTGGTACAGCTGGAGTAAACCAGGTTGGAGAAGACTTGTCTTTAAAAAAGTAAAGCAAACTTTTTTTTTTCAGGAATAGGTAGTCATATTTATTCACAAAGGCTTTTGTCAGATTTTTAGTTTTTGTACTGAGGTTAACAACTGGGTGTGTCAACACTGCTTGCACTTTCATCTCAAATGTTTATCTTTTGCTATTCTGCTTGTCCCCCACTCAAATGTCAAAAGGACTCATCTGGGTTTGATGGTTTTGCCTAAAGTTAATACACTGTTTTCATATAAATCTATGCTGGGTTGCACAAGAGTTACAGCCCTAATAAAAATCTTACTAGGCATTACAGCTGCTTTATAAAAAACAACCAGGGATAGGAGAGGAGAAAGAAATGCAAAAGCATGTCATAGGGATTAATAACTCTCTTACGATGCCTCCTTCTCTCTGAAAATCAGCAGACCTATAAATGGGCACTGGTAGTACAATTGAGAGTTTCCTATCTTAAGTTCTATTTGGGATTTCGATACATAAAGAGAGAAAACTGTATCATAATTGTGTCCTTCAGGCTCTGCACTTCATATTAGCATCCCCCCTTCCCCTTTGCCCGTGTCTCTTGTCATGTTTACATTTGCTGGAAAATAACAGTGTGGAAACCAGTTACTCCTTCGAGTAAGCAGTAACATCACAGCTTTCCAGCATGCTGTATTTCGTCCTTTGTCTCTCGCATCTGCCAGCACGGTTGAGTGGATTCAGAAGCAGCTTTATAATATTCTGGAAGATAACCAAATGACTTTGGTTTGTGTGTGTGCATGTGTTTTAAATCAATCCCTCCCTCTCCCCAGCCCTCTGCCAAGCAGTTGCTTGGCACCCCCCCCCCTCCTCATTTGCCCCTCCCTCTGCCATTTGAAAACTTTGCACAGAAAATGCAAAGGTTCTAGAGACCATGTTAATTTTTCAAATAGCAATCCAATTACTGAGCAAATTGGCACAGGTGCCTAGTTACATAGTTCCTTGGCATTGCCTCCACTCACTCCTGGCAGTGATGAATGTGCTGTGCCTAGCCCTCCTCCACTCTCTGCTCTTGCCTCCGCGCCAATCCCGGTGACCGCATAAGGAGAGGGCCTGGCAGCTGCAAGACCTGGGTGCCAAGAGGCAGATTATATTCAGTGGCAGCAGGATCTGAGACTGGCTTCCTGGCTAGCCTTTTGTCGAGACCCTTTTCCCTAGCTTGGCTCCAAAGTACAAAAATGTCTCCATGGGGTGAGGAGAGACACAGAAAGTTCCCTTTTCAAAATGAGAGGAATTTCGATGTATCCATTTTTTTTTAAATGTCACAATCAGCGCATTGCCCCCCCCACCCCCCCGCTGCCCAGCCTCATGGAACAAAATGTGCAAGAGGAACGTTGTCAGTGATATTGACATCACAGTCCCTAACTTTGGTGGGATGGGCAATGGGTTTTGGGAGGCAGCATTGCATGCAGTGTTTCTTTTGCCTCCATTGACATGTCTATTCCATGGTTTGTGGACTCACTAAGTCTCAGTCACTACTAAGGAAATTGGAATGAGAAGACACTCAGAATTTGCCCTCGGTTCCTGGGGGGGGGGAATATTCTTCTCAATTTCCAGCATCAGTCTCTCTGTTTACTTTCTGATTGTCAGGCGAAGTGGAGAACTGAGATCACAGAACAAGCAGCTGCTTTTTCATTCTCAGGAAGGACAGCATTTCAGATTTCCTCGAGCTGACTACATATGAGGCATTGTCTACTTGCAGCTTCTATTCTATGCCCAGCTCCTCAGGGGGAAAAAAAAACCTCAATGGGATATTTGTTTGTTTGTTTGTTTGTTTGTTTGCTTGCTTGCTTGCTTTGAGTAAGCTTATATAGGATTGTATTGAGAATTTCTACTGAGCCTTTTCCCCAGTCCATTCTGCTCTCATATGTACTTCTTAATAAAGTTCCAGCATTTGTCAAAAAATGGAGGGAAACCAAAGGAAACTGAGGAAAAAAGGGGGTTTTCCATTGAGAAAGCTGTTGAATGCTACCAAAGAGAGGAGGAATTGGAGGAAGGAAAACGAAAATCCAATCAGCTAACACAATCTCTAACCAGACTGATCTTGCTTATTTTTTCAGGCAGAATTAAGCCTGGAAACATTACAACATTCCAGGCAATCCCACTAAATACTGGCTTTAAGCATAGCACTGGAAGGAGATTCAAGACTAGGAAGAAGAAATACTGTAATAAAGAGATTATCTAAGAGAATAAAAACACTAACCCGATTTAGAAAGAGAAGGAACACACTGGTGAGCTGCACATCACTTCCTCCTAGATCCAAAGCCTAGGAAAGTTCATGTCTCTTACAGCGTTGTGGAAGCCTTTTTTTTTTTTTTTTTGCAAATAACTTGCTTTAATTCTTTTTTGCAAAGCCAGAGTGCATTGCTTTTTCGATGGGTAAGCCAAACATTATAAAAAACAAAGGAATACAGAGAATAAAAAATAGCAGGACTTCTTAGCTTCTAATGTTGTAAATTGTTTTATGCAAAAGATTTGACATTAGTAATTTCAATTGAGTAAAATCTTGCTTTAAATGACATTTTAATCCTTCCTAAATATATGTTTCTTTTTTTCCTATGATCCCATGGGAATAAAGGGAGAAGACTTGGATACTAGTAGTAGTAAACTTTGTTGTTATTGTTGCTGTTGCTACTTTATGTGTCCACCAACTCTCCATGTTGCTTCCAATTTTATTTCTTGAATTTTGTGGTTTTCACGTATCCATTCAGGATAGGCAATTTTGCTGTACTAGACTTTAAAGACAGTCAGTTTCAAGTAGTGAGTAAGGCATCAGGGGAGGAGCTATATTGGATTTTGGTCCATATTACATGTAGAAAGATGATGGTGCAGCTTTGGTTCATATTATTATTGCCCCTAATACCAATGAAGATCTTCACAGAATACATGGACCACAGGAAGATGCATCCAATTTTGAATAATATTCCTAGAATAAATGCTATAATATATACATATGAGACCAACTCATCATAGAATTTGCCTATCAGAAATAATCATTATCTTCATCTTTTTTTTTTGCTGCAATAAATATGTAATAAATCTTTATCCATTCATTCATTTTTCTTCTTTAAATTTATATTTTCTTCAAAACACGATACTATGAGGTTTAGAGCAGAATTTCCATTTTTCATGGTATGCTGGTCTGTCTACCCATCTATCCTTTTAGAAATAGGCCAATTGCTCAATGACCACTGGTCAGTGTAAAAGAGGGAGCCTATTGCTCATGCATCTATTACCACATGGGAACTGGCCTTAGACTGAATCCATTGGGCTATTGTCCCTTTTGCAAGATAATCTTAGATCGTTCTAAAACTCTTTTGCATCAGTAATAAATTTATTTTGTATTGTAATGATAACTCATTTCTCCATTTCCTCTTTTCTTTGTTCTATGCCCAATAATATATATTTGTAAACCATAGGATAGCATTCCCTGCTGATGTTCTCCACACTGTCCAAAACTTATTGTGACCTTTTATGGGGTTTTTTTTTGGAGAGAGTCAGACAGGTTATTTTTTTTAATGGAGTTGGTCTAAATAGCTTTTCATAACCTAGTTCATAACCATAGAGATTCAACGGGGAGCCTCTGTTTCTCCTTCAATGCAATAAATGTGCTTTGACAAGAACTTGCACAAAGATATCCGGAGAATTAATGGAAGATAGCTCATCATCTTTCTGTTAGACTGGGGATAGTCAGCTCATGGCCCCAACCCCACTTCCTACAACCTGTTTTGTCCATTGAATTGCTTGCTTCCAGAAGTTGTGGGTGCTGCATCATGGAGGTTTTTAAGAAGGCATTGGACAGCCATTTGTCCAGAATGGTATAGGGTCTCCTGCTTGAGCAGGGGATTGGAAGTCCCTTCCAACTCTGTTATTCTGAATTCTGAATTATCAGATGGATTGCTGGGAATAGATCATTCTTTCTTCTTGCTAACTGGAGAAACATCCCCCTTCAGCAGTTTTGTTGGAAAAATTCAAACTTTCCTTTGCTCCCAATCCTCCCCACTGACCCCATTGGGTCTGTTCAAAAGAAGGGGTGAAGTTTTCACTGTTTTTCCTCTACAGCAATAAGAAAGAAGGTATCCTAAGTAAGGGAAGAAGAAAAGCATTATAGTTTCCCCTCCTAGTGATCCCACTCTCAGTTGTTTGTTAGTATTTGGAGTGGGGAAGGGAAACCAAGAAGAAATGACCATGAGCTGGATTCACTGGGAGAAAGAAGGATTTGTATCTGCTAATTTGTGCATGTATGTGAATGAATTTCTACAGGCAAGAAAATAATTGTGCATTTGCAGTTCCGATTTCAAATCAGGTATGCAGAGGGCTAGCCTAGCCTAGCCTGGAAACAGTTAAACAGTTTGCACTGGAACTGGGTTTGAAAAGGACTAAAGAACCTATAGTTCTGCATGTCTCCCTAGAAATGGAAGCAAGAATTTGTTGGATTTTAAATATAAACTCAATTTACATGTGTGAGAAAATATATAATGTATCCCGAAACATTACAAGTTTTCTGTGCACCTCTCCAGAAACTAAATCCTAGCTAAATGTTGGACTCCAATTGCTGATATGTGGGTAAAAACAAGTTAACAAAATATAATTTTAGAGTTAATTGTTAAGACACTCTAATGTTGCAGATGTAATTTGAGCCCAATTTACAAAAAACAAAGGGGTGGATCCAGTCAGATCTTTCTTTGAAATCACACTCCAGGCATACCTAGAAGCTACTGAAGAGAATCTCAGTCATCTGACTAACAGTTTCTCAGCTATGGATGGCAATCTCGAAAACACCTGACTGGACTCTGAACTGCACATACTAGAATATTAATGCACAAACTACTTGCTGGGACTTTACCTATAAATCCAGTTATTTGTTACTAGTGAAATTATGTATAAAGTCACTTGCATTCTGATTCATTTGGATAAAAGTTTTTTTTTCTCAATCCAGAAGATATATAGGAATATTCCTGTATAACACCAGGATTAACCTTTTAGTGGGAAATCCAGTGTATTAAATGGTTTAGTTTTCAGAACTATGTTTACTTGATTTCTCCCTAAAGTTAATTCTATCCCAAAGTGACAACTCTTTGATATAGCCTTTAAAAATAATTGTATGGTATCAGAAGGCGTTTCCGTGATGTCATTTCGTGAAGACTACCATGATGTCATTTCCGTGAAGACTACCATGATTTTATTTATTTATCACTTCAATTTAAATAGCTTTGGCCTTCCTTAGAAAAAGTGCTGTTCCAGATGTTTGCCATTCTGTATATGTGTCTCCCCACAGAAGATAGTATGTCTATGTATATTCTATGTCTAAGTATATTCACCCATGTTGTATGGCAGTAGTATTATTATTAGCCTTCTAATCTTCTCTACTACCCCCTATTAGTGGTATCATTATTATGATTATTATTACCCTGTTGTTTTGCATGTACACTGAGAACCTCTGCACCGAAGACAAATTTCTTGTGTGTCTAATCACACTTGGTCAAATAAAGCTTTCTCTTCTCTTCTCTTCTCTTCTCTTCTCTTCTCTTCTCTTCTCTTCTCTTCTCTCTTCCCTTCCCTTCCCTTCCCTTCCCTTCCATTCCATTCCATTCCATTCCATTTTATTGTACTCTAGGAGCTGTGGTGGTGCAGTGGTTAGAATGCAGTATTGCAGGCTAACTCTGCTGACTGCCAGGAGTTCGAATCTCACCAGGCTCAAGGTTGACTCAGCCTTCCATCATTCCGAGGTCGGTAAAATGAGAAGCCAGTTTTTTGGGAGCAATATGCTAACTCTGTAAACAGCTTAGAGAGGACTGTAAAGCACTGTGAAGCAGTATATAAGTCTAAGTGCTATTTCTATTCTATTCTATACTATTCTATTCTATTATTTCAATGGTGCCTTTTTTGAACTAGCTGAAGTCAGTAGTGGGTTCTAAATCCCGTCGCTACCAGTTCACTTGTGCGTGTGCGTGTGCGCGCGCAACACTTCTGCGCATGCGCAGAAGCGTCCCGGGCGGGTGGGCGGAGCGTCCCGGGTGGGTGGGCGGAGCGTCTCGGGTGGGTGGGCGGAGCATCCCAGGTGGGTGGATGGAGCCTCCCGCCGCCGCCGCTACCGGTTCACAGAACCGGGCCGAACCGGGAGCAACCCACCGCTGGCTGAAGTCCCTTTTGTTTTTCCCAACTTTATAAATGTAAGCATTTAAATTAATTTTATTTCTATCAAGTGGTATTAAATGCTGTTTACGTACTTCCTGTTATTTGGTAAGAGAGATACATATTTTCAAAATTGCTATTATATTTTGTGAATGTTAGTTGCCTTAGGGGTAGAATGTTTTAAATAAATACCAGTATTATTCAAACAACGAATGTGATTTCTGCAAAGCAAAATGTGAAGCAATCTCAATCTGGGTTGTCAAATATAGTGGGTGGTTTTGGAGCATTTCTTTAAGAAGTTCTGAAACTTCTTGGGTGTTCTATGATGGCAACTTTATGGCTCTATTTCTCAACTCTCCTTTTTTATCTTTCTTTTCTTTTCTCTTCCTTCTGACCCAGAGCCAGTTTCAACCCGATGCTGGAGGTTAACTGAGCAGCTCTGTCAAGTACTCCTCTTGAGCCTTCCATCTTGGAAGGTACCATTATGAATACCTTATGACCTCTTCTGCAACTCTAGATTATCCTACTGTCTTTAGGGTGATAGGAGATACTATTCCATTGCCAGTAATTAAAATAAAAATCATCTGCCAATCCACTTTACTTTATATAAGCAATAGAGCAAAAACTTGTCTTTTGACTTAGGGTTGACAACCTTTTGATGACCCAGAATCTTGTTTGTATATTTGGCAGACAGGCAGGCACTAAAGCAGTGGTAAAAAATCCAAACATTTTTACTACCGGTTCTGTGGGCGTGGCTTGGTGGGCGTGGTGTGGCTTGGTGGGCGTGGCTTGGTGGGCGTGGAAGGGGAAGGATACTGCAAAATCTCCATTCCCACTCCACCAGAGGTGGGTTTCAGCAGGTTCTGACCGGTTCTGGAGAACCGGTAGTGGAAATTTTGAGTACTTCAGAGAACCAGTAGCAGAAATTTTGAGTAGTTTGAAGAACCAGTAAATATCACCTCTGGCTGGCCCCAGCGTGAGGGGGGAATGGGGATTTTGCAGTATTCTTTCTCTGCCACACTCCCCAAGCCACACCACAC
>QLTV01003467.1:2949047-2976133 GCA_003457575.1 Thermophis baileyi
AGGAAAGGAAAGGAAAGGAAAGGAAAGGAAAGGAAAGGAAAGGAAAGGAAAGGCTCAAGCAGGAGTCCCAGATGATCACTCTCTCACAATCCTTTCTATATATGCTTTTATTGTATTGGAAAAAAATGTGTGTAACATTAATACTGCCTAATGGTTTCAACATTTTATTCCCAATGCATTATATTTAACAATTTTATTCTCTATTTATTCATAGCTTCTGTTTTCAAATATTTATGAGGTAATCTGGAAAAGGATATAGATATAATTTTAATTTATAGCTAGTTGTCATTGAAATATTTGTGATCTATTTGGCAGTCAATTTGAGCCACATCAGAATTTTGATCCTTTGGTACAATGAAGTGGTATCAGTCACAAAATGAGCTTTGCAGCATTCTAGTACTTCTAACTTATGAAGTCATTTAAGGTGAAGCTTTAAATTTGTTAGTTTCAAACATCTAAGGGGTAAATAATGTGACATTCATAACAGATCCATTCCTTCGTCCACTCAGGGTGTTATTTTAAGAATGATCTGGATTGGTCATAGCTAGTTCAAATTTCAACACATTGCCCTAAGTGTGTGCTAGTTGGAAGACACCAATTGAGGGAAGGTGCAGCTAGAATATCCTAGAGGCCTGAACCAGGTGAGAAAGACAAAGGAAATTCTAGGGGGGAAAACAGAAAGAGGGAATGTGGAGTATAAAGTCATCCTTTATACTGATTATATTTGCAGATTCTTATTCCAAAAAGCCTTGGGTTTTAATCAACATTTTACATTAGACTTTATTCACTTCACTTTAGACTGATTGGTTTATAAGTCCTATATTAAGGACTCACAAGAGATTTTAAAACTTGTTACAAACACACTGATAAGAAATGTGCCTTCCTATTGTTTGCCAACTCAACACTAAAAGAAAAAACAGGTTGCTAAAAGTACCTATACCTTTTTTTGGAATATTTGATTTTTCACCATATCAGTAATGGACCATTGACTAAATCTCATAGAGCAGAAGCCTAGTAGTCTGTTCAAAACTATATTTTTTCCTGTTTGCTTCTAACACAAAAGTGTTTCCAATCTGTGACCTATTCACAAATTTCAGGAAATGCTCTGTGCAATGGAAACATACGTCATCAGTCTTAATGAAAAAATGATTAACCAGACTATTCTCAGTCTGGTAGCAGCATTTGTATTACTCATACATGAAAAACTGATAGCTTTGCCTCAAACAGGGAATAGTCAAAACGGGAAGAGAGTGAGGACAATCACTCTGTTTTCTGCCAAATCCTGAGCCCCTGCAGGTTGATCTAACTCTTCTGCAAACAGACTACATAAACATGAATATAACAACCCATGTTGCCACTACTCCACCACACACAGACAATACAGAGACATCAACTAACTGATGTTCGAGCCAACTAATTCTTATGGCAGGAGGAGCCATTAAAATTCATCCGATGAATATATGAAGGGACAAGGGAAAGCATGCCTCTCCTCGTAGACCTGGCATCTCTACATCTGGCTACCACCATCTGAAGAAAAGCCAACATACCACAGGTGAACATGCATCAGGTTCCTTCACATTACTGGATATATGAGCCCGGGTGGCACAGTGGTTACAATGCAGTACTGCAGGCTACTTCTGCTGACTACTGGCTGCCTGCAATTTGGCAGTTCAAATCTCACCAGGCTCAAGGTTGACTCAGCCTTCCATCCTTCCGAGGTCGGTAAAATGAGGACCCAGATTGTTGGTAGCAATAGGCTGACTCTGTAAACTGCTTAGAGAGGGCTGTAAAGCACTGTGAAGCAGTATATAAGTCTAAGTGCTATTGCTAAAACTGTTGGGCTGCCCTGTAAGATACACTGCATCAGGTTCAAATGAGAATATTGAGATCTAAGTGTGATAAGCCGGTATAGTACTTTGTGTCCTTTAAAACTGATAAATTGATTGGTAGGTCTGAATTAATCAGAATGCATCTTTTGCTTCTCCAAATATCTTTCTCACACAACATTTGTACATTTTCTTGTTTATACACATATAGGCAGTATTCAAGTTAGGCTTCGTGACTGTTCAAAGTTATGACCAACCCAAAGAAGGGGACATACAGCCTGTTTCCGATGTTCTGATGGTCAGGCCTTCTCCCTGACCACATGACCGAATTGCAGGCACTCTGCAACATGGCTGCATGTACGGCCATTTGCAGCATCCCATGGTCACATGACCACATTTTATGATAATTTTGCTGAAAAACAGCACTTTCAATATTCAGCAAAATCACACCCATAACAAACCACTGGTTCACTTAATAACTGGGGCATTCGCTTAACGACTGCAGATTCACTTAACAACCATCGGGATCTGCTTAATGATGCCACAAAAGGGTCATAAAATTGGCTCAATCATGTGACCCACTCATTTTACAACCATTATGACATATGGTCTAGAACCAAATCACTGTGGGTTTTTCCCCCTATATTTCTAGAGCTGGGCAAAACAGGGAGGTCCTTGATAGAAGAGCTAAGAACTTCTCAGCAAAAAGACGAACTTTTGTTAAGAAGTTAAATTTTAGTATTCTATGTTTTTAAAGGAAAGCCTTTGGAAAAAGGGATTTATCAAAAGATTAAAATTACCCTCCCCCCATACTGATAACATCTTGTTAGTTTCACAGTGAGATTTAATCAAATAATCTAATCAGGTCGGTTTTACAGAAGGACATTTGTAATTTTGTCTGCTTTATCTTCTTTTATTTAATTGAGCTAATCAAACTTGCAGTACATAAAGTATTTTCTAACATATTGTGTAAATAGTAAATAAAATATTGTCAAATGACCCATTTGACTAGCCATTTTGACTAGCAAGCCAGTAAGAGTGCCTGGATGACATAACTATTAGCAATAGCAATAGCACTTATATACCGCTTCATAGTGCTTTTACAGCCCTCTCTAAGAAGTTTAGAGAGTCAGCATATTGCCCCCAACAATCTGGGCCCTCATTTTAACCACCTCGGAAGGATGGAAGGCTGAGTCAACCTTGAGCCTGGTGAGATTTGAACTGCCAAATTGCAGGCAGCCAGTAGTCAGCAAAAGTAGCCTGCAGTACTGCACTCTGACCACTGCACCACCGCAGCTCTTATTAAATGTACCCGGTGTTATATATTGAATGTACATAGTTTACTGTCAGGTCCTCCATTCTGGCGGGAGAATGGAGAGCCCTGATTGGTTGATCTCACTGACAGCTCGGTATATAAAGCCGGCTGTCAGAATGCCCTGCCGCTGGAGTCTTGAGACACTCACAATAAAGAGCTGTTGTACCCAACCTGTCTAAAGCGTCTTCTGTGCCAGAATCCAACACCCTCAGTGCTTCTACACCAAATTAGAGGACAAGCTTCAGTACTCAGTCCCGATGAGGAGATAGAGAGAGAATGTTTATCAGATTTTCAAATTACACACAGTTGAATAGGAGAAGTAATTATTAAAGAATCTTGATAAATTGAAAAGATTTCCTGGTAGTTGTCACTCAGTGGAATAAGCTGTTTCATGAAATGGCAAGTTCCCTTTTATTAAAGTTCTTTAGAGGCTGAATAACCATCTGGTAGTAGGTTCTGGCAGCAGAACCTACTACCCACATGGATTTGGGGGTTGGATTTTATGACAATTCTTCCAAAGTTTTGATTGATTGATTGATTGATTGTGTGCAGATTTTCTCCATGATGATCTGTGATCTACTTTCCCACGGGAAACTTCTCCCATTCTATACAGATAGACCTCGACTTACAACAGTTCGCTTAGTGATCGTCTGAACTTACGACACTGAAAAAAGTGGCATGACTATTTTTCATACGTATGACCATTGCAGCATCTCCATGGTCACATGATTTACATTCGGATGCTTGACAACTGACTCACATTTTTGATGGTTGCAGTGTCCTGGAGTCATGCAATCACCTTTTACGACCTTCTGACAAGCAAAGTCAATGGGGAAGCCAGATTCACTTAACAATCATGTTCCTAACTTAACACTGTTAAATGAATCACTACAGTGATTCATTTAACAAATGTGGCAAGAAAAATCGTAAAATGGGACAAAACTCACTTAACAAATTCCTCATTTAGCAACATAAATTTTGGGCTCAATTGTGGTTGTAAGTTGAGGACTACCTGTACTTCTAGGCACATTCTCGACAATGCATGTACCAAGAGGGGGAAAAGCACATTTTCCTAGACATTCTGTCCATGAGCAAATTTCAGCTCTTTCTCTTCTTAATACCCTAAGGGAAAAATATGGAAGAGGCAGTGGGAAAATATGGGAGGATTACATGGGCTTACAACGCTTTCACACACATGCACAACATGTACAACAATATGGACATGCACAACATAAATAGAGTTGAATGAAAAAGCATGTTAATTCTAGTTGAAAACCTTGGTGATTGCATTCACAGAATGGGAACTCAGCCAGAAAACTGACTTTATCTATTGGGTATTGAGGTTCCATTTGAAGTTGATGTTGGCCTAGTGACAAACATGGCTTACATCCCTTGGCCATGTCCTTACCACCTGCCTTGACAAGTGCAGAAAAAATGGTTGTATCAAAATCTTGACAGCTCCAATCCAGGCTTAAACAATACTTGGAGTTCTTTTCTCCATAAGTGCATTGTTCTTATTTACATGTGTGTTTCCTGTGGAGAATGCTTTATGGAAAGTGGAAGATTTCCAATTAATTGGAGGTCCATGCTACACGTTCTTCTATATGTACCGTACTTATATATTTGGTGATATATATCTCATTTTAAGTAAGTGTTTGTGGTTTTTCTTTTAAAAAAGATAACATGTGCTCTCTCAAAATGTGTTGGGCAAGGGCTATTTTAGCACTAAGATCTGGGCAACAAGTAAAATTAGAGAGAGAGCCAGGAACATGCCTTCCAGTGCCTCAGATGCTTCAATCAAATCAATCCTGATTATAATCTATGATGGTAAGTTGGCAGCTGGGTAATGGAAAACTTCCAAACATTACCTTCAAGCTGCAGAAATAAAGAGGGTATGTGTGAATGTGATATTTGGCAAGGAAAGGCACATTGTTTCAGCGCTGTGGGAAAAAATGCGTAATGTGCAAACATTTCCTTAAAATAAGATTATAATGAAATATTAGAGGCAATGTTATTAAAGTTAATCAACTTTGTTGACTAGATGAAAAAAATATGTCATTCTAAACCTATGTCCTGTCCTCAATCTGTAGAATAGATCCGGTGTTCTCTACTATCCTGTTTTACCTGAATGCTAGACAAGAGATTTTAACTAGAGAATGAGCTCTTGTGTGCCCTGAATCTTGAAATTCAAGTGTGCTCCTGTATCACCTGAGGTTTCCAAATGATTTAAGAAGTGATTAAGTAGACTGTGAAAAGGTCTAGTTTGTTATCTACTTTAACTAGAGAGATTACAATGAACTGTATCAAAAACAGAGGTGGGTTTCAGCAGGTTCTGACCAGTTCTGGAGAACCAGTAGCGGAAATTTTGAGTAGTCCGGAGAACCGGTAAATACCACCTCTGACTGGCCCCGCCCCCATCCATTCTCTGCCTCCCGAGTCCCAGCTGATCAGGAGGAAATGGGGATTTTGTAGTAACCTTCTCCTGGAGTGGGGAGGGAATGGAGATTTTGCAGTATCCTTCCCCTGGAGTGGGGAGGGAATGGAGATTTTACAGTATCCTTCCCCTGCCACGCCCACCAAGCCACGCCCACCAAGCCAAGCCCAAGCCACGCCCACAGAACCGGTAGTAAAAAAAATTGAAACCCACCACTGATCAAAAATGATGTGATCTTAGTTCCTTTGTATGGAGTCATGTTCATGAATACATACATATTTGCTCTTAGGAAAACCTTAGAGCTTATTTGTTTTATTTCTTAGACATATCTCCCATTTCTTTTTCAGGCATTTGGGGTGGTAAACATGGCACTTCATCCTTCATGTTTTACCCACAAGAAACCAGTGAGGAGGGTTGGGCTAACTTGAAATCACTCCTTAAGCTTCCATGGCTGAAGGAAACTTAAACCAAAATCATTAGTAACAACCTCATGCACAGCATTTTGAAATGTTTGAAGGACTCCATTCTGTTTCATAAAATAATCTTATAAAGTTAATATTACTAATGAAGAGGCTTAAGTGGAGAGAGATTGGCTCATCAAAAACAGAATTAAAATTTGAACCAGAGAATTTTTAAATTTGTATTTTAAGTTCTTGAACCACTACTCTACATCATTTCTTCACATTCCCTGATGCCTTCAATCTATAGTCCATCAAATATCACCTGTACATTTCATTATTATATTTTCAGTTGTTATTACATTTGTGGAAGGAAGAAATCAACTAAAAAGATCCAGTGGACCAGTAAATAGTCTGAGAAGATGTCATTTATTAATGAGCCTAGCCATTTTTTAAAAAAAAGCAATGAATATAATTTTATGCCTTTTTATGCATGGAAGAATGTTTCTCTCACACACCGCCTGGCTGTCTCTAACTTCGCATGAAACCGCATCAATCAAAGAACAGCTTAGAAAGGAGAATGTTCACAGATGAAGCTGTGGAAATTTCCATGAGCTTCCCATTGCCAAAGCCCAAACCAATGACACTTGGTGCCAAAGTGTAACATCCAATCTTCTTTTTTCATTTCTTTAAGGAAAGCAGGTAAGCTATTTTGCTTTGGCATTTGGGTTTTTCAGTTGGGTTTGAGGAGGGAACACTAGGTCAGCCAATATATGGGGGATAATCAATCTTCAGTTGTTTCTGGCATTTTCTTGATACCTATTTGAACTACAATTTCAGGAATAAGTACATACTTGTTCTGACGGTGGCTTAAACAAATTCAGAAATGGAATAATATTCTCAGAGTCTACCTTATCTAAACTGTTCCATGCCTAATCTTGTACTTCTTCATGTATCAACTCCTCAGGCAGAGTTTGTCTGCCTTTCGACTTTAAAAGGGATGCCTAAAAGTCATACACATTATATAATAACTAGAAATACCCAGTTGAAAACATAGAGTTCTGTTTCCTTAATCCTTCTAGCTCAGAATGGAGGTGGAAGAATGGAAAAGCTTTGAGGGCTCAAGACGTGCTAGACCACAAAGCCCAGCAATCCCAGATAGCATAGCCAGTTGTGAAAAATGCTGGGAGTTGTAATTCAGCAACATCAGGAGGACGTAAGTTTGGGGGCTGCAAAAATCTGGACCAACACTTAATGGGAGCATAAAGAGGCTTTGGTGATATTTCACCAATCGGGATGGTTGTCTGAACTTTTCAGCCCTAAAGATTTCTGATTCCTCATTCCTCACAACTGCACTGAGGCAGTGGCTCACAGGAATTCAAGTAGGGATTTTCCAGCCATTATCTGATCTAGGTCTTATTTTCCTGTTACAACAAGGAACCATTCTACTGTTAAGCCTTCTATTATATTACAGGCAGTCCTTAACTTACAACCAGAATTGGGACCTGAATTTTGGTTGCTAAATGGTGCGGTGATTAAATGAGTCATCACGTTACTGGGCCCGATTTTATGACAATTTTTACCATAGCCATTAAACAAATTACTTGGTCATTATGTGAATCCAGCTTGCCCCATTGACTTTACTTCTCAGAAGCTTGCTGGGAAGGTTGCAAATCATGATCACGTAAAGACAAGACGCAACCTTTCTAAATGCAAGCCACTGCCAAGCACCCAAATTGCAATCATATAACTACAGGCGTGGTGTGGTGATCATAACTTCAAGAATGGAATGTAAGTCCTTTTTTCTGAGTCTGTTGTATCTTCAAACTATTATTACACCTTTATAAAAAATAATAAAGGTGGGATAAACTATCTTAATTAATTAAACAAACAATTGTAAACTGAAGACTACCTGCACCTCTCTTTTGAAATCACTGATTGGCTGCAAAAAACTTAAAGTCCATTAGGTGGCACCAAAAGATTCAAGTTTTATTTATTTCTTTGCTGCCATCTAGCGGGTAGCAATAGCAATAGCACTTAAACTTATATGCCTATTCATAATGCTTTACAGCCCTCTCTAAGTAGTTTACAGAGTCAGCATATTTTCCCTAACACTCTGGGTCCTCATTTTACTAAACCTCGGAAGGATAGAAGGCTGAGTCAACCTTGAGCCAGTCAGGATCAAACTGCTGGCACTCGGCAGAGTTAGCCTGCAATTCTGCATTCTAACCACTGCACCACCATGGCTCAAATTGGTAGCCTTACCTTTGAACCTGGTGGTAAGGTATTCTGATGATATAGTGAACTAAAGTGAGCAACAAAGTAACTTTCTTCCTTTGATTCCAGTCATTTTGGTTGCTTTAATATTGCCCGTTGCTAGACATCCTATCTCTAAGCAACTAAGTATCAAAAGACCTACTCTTGTTAGGGAATAATTTTGGATAATTTATACCACATAAGAATGCTCTTACTTAAAAGTGGCCAGATGCAGGAGAGGGGAAGAAGATGGCAGCTTTCCACTTGAAGGTTTAGGGTGGTTGAAAGACTCAAATTGTTATTTAATAGAGGCTCTTTATGGCCACATTTGACACCTACTGGTTCAGAATTCCTCCTGTTCGGAATGTACGTCAGAGTTTTGAGCCAGTTTACAAACTTGGAAGTAACTTCGGATCTGCCATCTCCAGCTTGTTGATTGACAGGCCCCAAGAAGTCACCACGTGGAGTCTAGATGGTAAGTATCAAATGCTTTGCTGCCATCCAATGACTTTTGTTGGTACTGTCTTTTCCAAAGCTAGCCCCCTCACTTCTGCCACTGCTCAGGTCAACATCTCTCCAACTTAATTAAAAGAGTGCACTCACAGCTGGAGGCCCTTTGCATACCTGGCAAGGGACCTGAGCTTCAGCCTCATCTCACCTGTATGCAAATACTCTGTTCTTTTCATCAGCCTGCCAAGAGAAGCAGAGCTTTATCTGAATTCCAAAGTCACAAAAACAGCATTGTGCTCTGGTAGTTAATTTTTACCGGTTTACAATATACTTGCTTTGCAAAGAAGATAATGCCAGCTAACCACAGCAAACCTTCTGAACACAGCTGTTGTTATGCTTTGTAGTGGATGAAAGCGTTGATTTCTCCACCACCACTTTTGCAGATTGTGTTCTGAGCCAGATAGAAATAGTCCCTCCTTGCTTTCATTTGAAAAAGGTTGTGTTTCTTCACAAAGACTGACCCTGTTCAGGATTCTTCTGGCTTTGTCTCAGCAAAATTGGCAACGTTATATGCAGAAGTAACGAGTGACATCTTGTAGATGGAAATGACAATGAGCCATGCCAAGGACAAGTGACAACAGGGTGAATAATGCCAGCTATAAACTTTACAAATCTAACTATTAAGTGGATGAGATGTTAATTCTGACTTGGAACACCCAGCTTTTTAAATCTTTGGGAGTCCGAGTAACTAGGACTTGAAGATGGGATGTTCTAAGAATCAGTCAAGAGGAGGACTTGTATTTTAATCAGGGCTCCTGCACAGAAAGAGGAAGGGCTAATGTCTCACCCCCTTCCTGCCTCGTTCCAGTTTCCTGATGGAAATCATGACTTCATTTGCCCTAAGCTCTGTGTTTATTTTTTTCAGTATAAATAATAAAACAAATTATATTCTCATCTGGAAAATGAAATTGATATTGATGTTACTTGTTCAGTTACAAGTATGGCATCCGAATTTATAGTAGTCCGTATGTATAGGTATGTGTGCATATTTTCACAACTTAATAAACTGAAAGTGCATTTGATAAAACAAATGCATAATAGTTTTCAGATTTTAGGATGAAGCAAATAAAACACCCCTCGTCTGTAAACTAATTTGCTATTGTTTAAATAAAATACCCCTCTTCTACAAATTTTCTAGTTGTTTTTCTTTCCAATCTCTTATAAAATTAGTCACTTTAACAGTCTGCATAATTATTATATTAGTCAATTAATCCATTTAAATCATATTGGAGGAGCTGAAGGTTTGTTTGTTTTTTCAGTTATAATGTTATATATTGTAGGATTTTCTTGGAAATGAAGAGGATATTAAATAATGGAAAGTAGAAATTTTATAATTAAATAATGATAAAATAATAACTGCAGATTGTGTAAAAGAAAACAGCATTCAGTTTTGTTGGCACCTTTCCCATAGTACTGTCTATATATCTGATTACCCAAACAACTGACAGACCAATTTGCCTTCAAAAATACAACCAGCATGGATGCCATCTAGTGACTATAAAAATGTGAATTAAAACAGAGAAAGTTTCTTGGATACCGATGTGTCAGATATATATACTTGGCTATCCCTGGGCAGATTATTTATTTTACCTCCAGATTGGTTTAGCATTACATTTCAGTGTGTTTTCTTCCTGTTCAGTCAGTACTCTAAAAAGGATCTGATGCAAAGAAATGTATGAATTACCCATATACACGTGGCAGCAAGACAGCAAGCCAATTATATAAATTAAAGCAAAGTCTCTCTACGTTCTTTCTGGTCTATAGCCTAAGGGCAGAAATACTTGTGTTGCAAGGGTGGTTGTGTTTTTTTGTTTTTTAATTTTGCTGCACGGAAGCACCGCAATTAAATTTTGATTTGCACAGCATTTTTAAAGTATTTACATGGCATAGTAATTAGGGATCTGACTATGCCAACAATGTACTGGAATAGCAAAAATCCTGGCCAAGTATAGGAACTACTTGCTTCATACCCTCGCAAAACACTGTCCAAACTGTGTGACCTTTTTATGGTGGTGACACATTTGGAATATAGGAAGGTAGAACCTGCACCTGTTGTATCATATGTTTGATGATAACTGGCTTGAACTAGGCGACTGTAAGGAAATGTACGGCGTTCTTTCTATTGTGTGGACTTATACAATCTTCCTGATAGTTATATTTGCACAGCGATGTTGTGGCACCCATTCAAAATAGAGGAAACAATAATAATACTGTGCGGCAAAGTACAAAGCTTGTGGAGAATGGAAGCCCTACCTTCCAGAAGTCGAACCCAGTAAAGCCTTGGGGATATAAAATCCAGGAGTGTAAAGTCCTTCATTGGCTATGAAGTACCTGATAAAACACCTTGCAAAGGTGGAGATTAAGAGATGAAGGTTTGAGCAAGGGCATCCTTGGTTCACATGAGGTGAATCACAGAGGCCTGGATTAAACCACACTCTCTCCACTTCGGCCTGTCACCCTAGCTGTCTTCCTCAGTCAGCAAATGTAGTAATGAAACAGAATGGGGAGTACATGTTAACCCACAATTCTTCGACCCCCTGTCTTTTTGGACTGATCTGGAAGTTTTGATGAAAGTCTATAACTGCATTCAACCGATCATAGTTATGGTATTCTGAGTCAGTCCACAAAAGGAGAATAGATACAGTATAATCAGGATGTTCTCCTCTTAGCTTTATACAAGTAGCATAATCCATAATCCACTTAATTATTAACGAGGAATAACTAATGTGTCAGCTATGAAATTTCCAGGACTAGGATAACCTGGCTTCAGGTATCCTTGTCCTGTAATCGTGTGGTCTCAGCAACTGAAGGCACTTGGCTTTGTTTGGAAAGAAGCTACATAATGTAATGCTTTGATATACAGTATTTGGATGGGAGACCTCCAGAAGTATGCATGGCTGTAGGCTAAGGCTACCAAATATGGACTGCCACACTCTAGTTGGCCAATAGAAAACAGCTGTGAAATACAGACACCTCTGCCCCTTAATGGCTGCCTGCTAATCCTGATGCATCTGTCTAGGATTAGGTCTAAGAGTCCTACACTGGGAAATTTAAAAAAAAAAACATTCTGGAAAAATGCAATGGCAAAACATTTCTGGATTGTTTCCAAGAAAATGACATGGGTATGTCCACCTAAAATTGAACTAGACTTGAAGAATACGTTATCTTCAAAAATCTTATAACCAGATTATTGCAGTGCACTCTGAGTAGGGCTATCCTTGGAAATAGCCTAGAAGCAAGAGCTGATTCTTGGCTCTAACAGGTAGTATTACAGCTGTCATGGAAGCTCCAGGAGAAACAATAATATGGAAATCAGACAAGATTATTGTCCTTCTAAAAGTGAAAGCAAAGCAGTAAAGGTCCAACTTCATCCAGATATAACTAAATCTAGTGCCATCTAGCGACCAAGTAGGGTACTGTATTGCCTTTAGCTGATAGTCCGTTTTAAAATATATGCACTTTCCATTTGGATCATAAACTATAAAGAATATTCCCCCAAACAGGAGATGTTTTCTTCTGCCCTTACTGTGATTAGAAGTATATAGTGTACAGCACAACTTCTCAAAATGTGGTACTAATATGTCCCTGGTTGGATTTCACAATTTGCACATTTTTATCATCATTTGGAGCTTTATTTATTATTATTTATTATTATTATTTATTAAATTTGTATGCCGCCCAACTCCCAAGGGACTCTGGGCGGCTTTTTCCTGTCACAGAAAAAATAAAGTCAATACACTGTGTACTCAAGCTATAGGTAGTCCTTGACTTACGATCACAATTGAACCCAAAATTTCTGTTATTAAATGAGACAGTTGTGAAGTGAGTTTTGCCCCATTTTATGACCTTCCTTGCCACAGTTGTTAAGTGAATCACTGCAGTTGATAAGTTAGTAACCTGTTTGTTAAGTGAACCTGGCTTCCCCATTGACTTTGCTTGTCAGAAGGTCGCAAAAGGTGATCGCATGACCTTGGGATACAGCAATAAATATGAACCAGTTGCCAAGCATCTAAGTTTTGATCACATGATCATGGGGATGCTTCAAAGGTCGTAACTGTGAAAAAGAGTCATAAGTCACTTTTTTCAGTGCCATTGTAACTTTGAACGGTCACTAAATGAACTGTGGTAAGTTGAGGACTATCTGTATTTGGAGATAAGAGTGTTAAAATTCTCCTCCTCCTAAAACGTGGTGTTTCAGTTTTGTTCAAGTGCAGACTGCCATTGCCTACTTATATTTCTTTTATTTTTTTCCCCCTCCTCCCAATTTCCCTTCCATTGAAGTCTGCTCAGAATTTCTCTCACAAAACAGAGTTTTGTTTCTTGTTGATCTAAAAGAGAAATTTCAGAATGCCTCTTCACTAAATTCTGAGTTTCAGAATTAAAAAAAACCACTTTTTTTACAGAAGGAATAGTCTGAAATTATGTCTCACTCCATTCTCAAAGTATAGAAGATAAAAAAATCCTATGATCTCACCACACTTGGACATCTTCTGATGGAACATAGGGTTACAGTTAAAACTATTTAAATTTTAAAAATACCATGAGAGAATTATCTGCGCGCTAGCTGCATGGAAATTTACTAAGAAGATAATAGGTAGAAAGAATTGGATACATGACTTCTGGACAGTATTATTGATATTTTCAAATATACTTTCATAGCTTAAATTTTACTTTAAATGTAATCTTAGGTACTCAAGAAGTTGGATTCTTAGTCCATCAATGCATTTTGTAGCATTCATTGCTTGGCTAGATAGCAACCTATGCTTTATTTTCTCTGAATAGGACCTATGTAGATCAACCTTTATACACTCAGCAATAAGAAGTAAGAATTTAAATCCTGAAGTTGTTAAAACTTGCTATGGAATGAGTCTGAAAAAAATATTCATACTTTTTTATGAGGAAATCATTAATTATTTGTTGTCCTTGACAAATCAAAATATACGTAGGTGTATCCCATTCAAACCGCAGCTTCACTTTTGAAGATACAGTGCATATGTTTGGTGACAATTCCATTAATTGTTAATTCTTGGTTGAATTCAAGAAAAGCACATATAAAAGGAATGGATCAAGGCACTCCTATAAACAAAACACGCTTTTGAGCGCTATCTATGACTTTATTTAAGGAGAATAAAGCTCAAGGGAGTGATATGGTAATATTTTGGTTACATTTTAAAACATTTGGTCTTAGCAGAAGCCTTTTGGGTAGCCCCAAGTGTCATGGCTCTTGGCCGAGTGAAATATATATACTACGTGATTTGGACAATCTTTATGAATAAAAGAAAATAAAGTTTTCATAAGACCTATCTCCATGTGAAACTATGAAGGAGACTTCCCTCCAATATTATATCCTTCTGATATGATTCTGGCAAATGAAGCAGTATTCCTACTTCTAACCTCTGTCGCTCTGTTGGCTTTTCACATTTGCACATGCCCAGGAAACATTTCTGTCAAAGCGAAGCGGTGGGCAAAATGAAGGGGCTTGGATTGGTTGTCTTGAGAAGGAGCACCTCGTTTTTCAAGATATGTGAACATACATTCATGGAAAGTCCTCAGAATCCAAAATTTGCCTCATATTAGGCCATGAATGAGGTTATCATCTGTGTTGGCCAACAGGTGTTGTTGCTGCCTCCACACATTGGAGTTCTGAGTTAACCACCCCCCATTAGGGTAGGAGGGTCGGTTGCCCACACCTCAAGGAAACAAAGCAGGTGCTTTCCTTGCCCATCCAGCCAGGGGGCTGGTTAAATTACATTTGGAAAGAATAGCCTTGCTTCTTTCATGAAATTCAATTACAGAGAAAGAGAGGTGGCACCTTTTGTGATGCGATGGGACAATCTGCGCTTCTTGTGGCCCCCTTCTGCTGGCTACTTTGATCTGAGTGCTATTGTCTGGCTTTAACACCTTCACCTTTAATTCCAAACAGAGGAGGCCTATCCAGCAGTTTTTCTATAGCAAGAATTGTTCAAGTCTTCTTAATAGGAACCCTCAATTATCCAGGAAGCCAGAAACTAAATACACATAGTTTTGGTGAAATATAAGATTATTCTCACCAGTATTAAAACAAGTAGGAGAGGCCACATTAAAGACTCAGGTTTTACTTTCTAAGACTATTGCTTAATAAAAAGCACACTGGCAACAGCTCAGCAGCACATTAGGGTTGGAACCAGTTCAACCCAAAATGCAGAAAGGAGATGTAACTGAGTAAAATAATACAGGTCAGACAGGCTCTTCAGCTCACCTTAATAAGATCATTATTGTAAAGCGCTATCGCCATATTGACATGACCCAAGCCTGTGGCAGTTCAACACTATAGTATTGCAGATTTGCATCACAATCCTTGGTGGAACAAAACCACACTCCTCAGCCGGGGAGAACTGCAACCTAAGCTGCCAGAATCCAATCCTGCATGATAATTCTCACGTACATTTTAGGATCAGAACAGTGTGGATTAGGACGACAGCTTTCCAAATGACCAAGAAAAATTTTCACTCATGCTCAACAAAAGACATCTCTCACTTGGAAAGTCAAACCATTTAGTCTCCTCTCCTAAATAGCTTTACCACTCTTTCCCTTTTTCAGATGAGTAGATTACAGTAATTATTCATCAGCTGCATAGATATAATGTTCTTGGGCTTCTTGCATTGGCTTTTTAAAATTAATGTATGTTGGATTTATAACCTGGTCTTTCAGGAATTTAATGTGGCATATAAATTATATGTGTACATGTCACACTAAGCAATTACCCAGATTTACGCAATACACTAATTTGTAAGCCATGATCTAGAAGCCAGTGGCTGGATTCACATAACATCGAAAACCAGAAACAAACAAACTACTTTATACCTCAACATGTCATAAACCCAACCGGAACGTTCTTTTCACCATTTTTTCCTGCAACAACCCTGCGAATAGTTGGGCTGAGATACAGTATTTCCTGGCATAAAGCCACTTATTAAGCTTCCATGGCTAAAAATGCATTTGTGTTTGGTCTCTGGAGTCTTTTAACTTCAAACGCATAAACCCTGTAACACAGGAACGGTTTCTAAACATTGGGGTATTGTCCCACTGACAATAACCCAAGCAACACTATCATGTCCATGTTCTGGCAAATATTAGCTGAACTTCCTGCAGTTCTTGGTTTACAGGATTGACTATCAATGATGAAATGCAGCTTAGGACAAATTATCCATGGTCTGCTTTGTACTTAATTTGGGTAGAATAAAAGCAGATTATTGAGCCAACAATCTAAATCACAAACTAATCTACTTTGGAGATCGGACTAGTTTTCTGATGTAAAGCTCTTCTTCCTTTGCAACTTTGGGTTGTAGCCATCTTGATTTTTATGAGACCCATCCAATACACCCCTGCTCTGTTATTACCGGGGTGTGTGTGTAATGTGCCTCCTTATATATGTAGACAAAATGTGGCTCATTGTGCAGTCAGATCAGTACATTTAAAATTGGGGGGGGGGGTTTACTTTTCACTTGTCCTTGACCGGATTGGCAACAGTCTCTGAAGATTATCTGTTTAAAGCAGGGGGAGGCAGCTAGACTGTGGGGTCCATCATTTGTCACCACTATCAGAAAGGAAGCTATAACTCAAAAACAGAATTGGCCATCTTTGGAAGAAGTAATATGGCTAAAATATGTTCCCAAGCAAAAATAATTATATTGCCAATACTGGATTCGAGGCGTCATGGATATGGTTGATCTGAAGGTTTTAACTACGTGGCCTCCATTTTCCATGTCATTGTTAGACAAGATGCGTTCTCCTCTCTCTCTCTCTCTCTCTCCCTCCCCCCCCCCAGTTCTTTAAATAATTACTTTATTGCTTGTTTCAGGCACTCAAATTATTTCAGCTGCCTCATGTACTGAATAGCAAGAGAGAGCATGGTATAAAATGGAAAGTGCCTGAAATTTTTCTCTCAAGATGAAAACATATCTTCAGCCACTTTTTACATTCAGCATCAAAAGTGGTTTGCAAAATGAATCACCCATATAGATCTGACATCAACAGCAAGAGCAGCAACATTTTCCCATCTTCCATTTTTGTAATTTGTTATTTATAAAAGACACAGAAACTTCCATGATGCTGTTATCACTACAAAATGCTTTCCTAAGCGGGTAGAAGAATGCTGTATTCCTAATAAAAAGTATGACTCAGAAATAGTTGGGCCTAAAAGTATATTCGAAAGATGTTCCTTCTTATTTTCATGTAAACTCCCTTGGTAAGGTTGCACAGCTTGTAGTCAGGTGAGGATTGCATGTATTTAGAAAATTCAGTTAAATGAAGACAAAATGTTTGCAAGAAAATATACCCAAAGACAAAATTTGCAAATTAAGAAACAACCCCAAATAATACTCTATACAAGTTTCTTGGAGGCATCAAACCTCAGTCACTGCAGGCTTCAGGCCTGGAGGAATCATACATTCCTTTTTAAGACAATGATCAGATTCATATGCCGTCTCTGCTCAACCTAACCAACAGGATTGTTGTAAATCTAAAAAGGGGGGGGTAGGGGAGAGGAAGTGAGCCAGGTATTATCTCCCTAATAATTGCAGGATAACAGAAAAACTATTACTATCAAATGTGTGTGTATGACACTCAGTTTATGTGAAGCAACAACTCAGGCAACATGGGGGCAATACCTCCATTGTATTGTACCATGTAGTGGATGATTTTTCATTAAAAACTAATATGTAGAAACTGCAATATCTGTCTGATGCTACTGATGTTATGATGCTGTTATCAATCTGATTTACATATTGGCAGTTTTACTCTAAACCAGGGATGTCCAACTGTGTCAACTTTAGGACTTATGGACTTCAACTCCCAGAATTCCCCAGCCAGCCATGGTGGCTGAAAATTCTGGGAGTAGAGGTCCACAAGTCTTAAAGTTGCCAAGATTGGACTCCCTTGCTCGAAATCTGGGAGCCAACAGCAAAAGGACAATCATTACCATTATGCAGGAAGAAAGCCAAACTGCTTGAGATTTGGGACTTCAGATTTAATGCTAGTAGAAACACAAAATAATTTATAAAACCCCAACTGTTTCAAAAATATTTTAATTACATATACTAACATCTGTGCTCTTAAAAAAGGACTCACATAGATACATTTTACAATTTCCTTTTTTTTTTCAAGTTAATACATAAAACTTCATTATATGCAAACAACTTTAGTGGTTTCTTCATATGTTCTCAGAGCATGAGAAATACAAAATTATATTGCACTGGTAAACCTGGAGCACTGAATTGCCCAAATTGCACCACTGGAAGAAAAATGTAGCATGAAGAACGTTTGGAAGTTATACCTGCTATCCTGAGTACAGAAAAACACTCATTTTTCTTAAGCTTAAAATTAATGAAACGTTCCATAAAGAATCATGTTGTTTGTAATAGTTGTTACTGATACCCAAAAGATAAATCAAACCAAAACAAGCCAGGGATAGGGGAATTGTCCTCCTGAAGCTATTTCAACAGCCCTAGAAATACAGCCAATAGTGAAAGATGCTACCACATCAACATCATCTGGAGTACCAATAGGTCCTCACCCTTGAAGTAAGCTATGATGGGCTTAAAAGAATGCCAAAGTTTCTGTAGATATAAATATATAGTTAGTATATATTAGTAGTGTAAAATAGATTTAATATTTCAGAGAAAGGCTACAGCCTAGTTGCTCTTCCTTAACTTTCTTTGTGTAAAAGAATTTTTAAGGAAGGGTAATATTCAAAATGCAATCGATCCGTAATATAGTAAAGAAAGGATTTTCTTTTGAAAATAGGAGCTCTGTCAACAAAGAAAATATATCCCAAGGAATGCACATCAGAAATGCAGATCATAGCAAATTAAATGGCTATTGATCAATAATAACTGTTAGCGTAATGTTTTTATTTTTATAGTGCATAAATATTTTCCTAGATGGTCACTCAGAGATGCAAGGGTGATATACTAGTCTTTCAGCTTCCATATTTTGTGTGACATGGAACACATTGTCTTTCTACTTTAATATTTACTTATCTTATTATAAATTAATTCTTAATTAAGGCAAGTAGGGAATAACTAAATCTTTTTTTAAAAAATGTCTAGCAGTAGCTGCTATATTTGTTCTCCATTTAACATTTCTCAAAAGAAACAAAATCCATCTGGATACATTGGCACATTCTCTGCAAATCCAAAATGACCTTTGCATTTTAAAGGAAAAAAATTACTTAGAGGGCGGGGGAACCTTAGCGATAAATACAGCTATCTCTTAGCTATCCCCTCCTCTTTTATTTAGGTCAAAAATTCAAAACTAATCTGTGTTTGTATGACATAATAAACTAAAAACTAGCAATCACATTATAGCCAAACAGGGATATAAAAAATCTACCACTGCAAAATGTAACATTCAGCACTTTCCCAGAACGGGTTTGTGGTGCTCTGCATAAAACAGGACAGGATCGTGTTTGGAACAACACAAACTGATTCCAGTTCAGATGATTAACTTTTGGAAAATCACTGGAGCATCCCTAAATCAGCATGGTCCAGAAAAGAAACATTCAATTTCTAGAAGACTAAGAGTTTTGCCTTAGACTAGAGTATGCCACAGATTTCATTTTGAACTATTTCAAGCATAAAACTTCACAAATGTCCCCATAATGAGCACTCAAAAAATTGTTTTGAGGCTTCTGGAAACTGCGCTGTTTTGAGATCAACATTTCTTGGAATGTACAAAACTGGTGATTTTGAACTCTGTGAGAGTTCATGCCAAAGACATCTCACTGCAAAATCTCTTGCACAATTTTAAAGCAAACTGTTTTATGTGAACCAGCCTACCTGATGAATTAATGGCTCAGTATGTTGTGTGGACACAGAAAATCGGGTTAAGTAAAATATGGCCTTTATATATGTCCGTGTTTTTCAACCTCACCAACTTTAAGATGTGTGGACTTCTACCAGCTACCAGAATTACTCAGGCATTTCCACATATCTTAAAGTTGCTGAGGTTGAGAAACAATGCATATATTATATGAACAGAACTACATTGCCTAAGGAAGATAATTAATATTTCAATGCATTTTTAATTGACCAAATATTATGGGATGACCATAGTTATTTAATCAAATTCTTTAGTGTCAAAGAATTTCCCTTTCAGCACTGATGAAAAAATTCAGAAGTTAGACAGAAAGTAAAAGAATAATTCTATTTAGCATCCCTGAATGAATGAAATAATTTAATAACAGAATGGAAGCTCTATAATTTACTGAATTGGGTCACTAGATGGATCATCTTTTCAGATCAAAGACATAGGAATCTCAGGGAGTTACACAGATACAGGTTTAAATAACACCTGACGGAATCATAAGATAGCCAATACAAATATATTTGCTACTGATATTATTAAAAGGGCTAAGGGACTTAATTTCTATAATTTTGTTTTTACTGACATGAAACAATGTTGCATTTTTATTAGGTGCCCAAATTTTATGGCCAATGAGTGCATTTTGAATAATGACTATGTGTCAGAGATGTCGCAAAATGGGTTGGGGAGTACTCACAAAATGTTTGCCACAATACATGTGGACAGTTACAAAACTCACCTAAGGACCCAAGTATGAGACATAGACCTAGTCTCTGCAATAAAGAGAAAGCCAATTATTTCAACTCTTTTCCTCTTCAGTACTTATTTCACCAATGACACACAGATCAGGCTTCACCAAAAAAGCAAAAACAAGGCAAAGTTGAGCCTCAAACAAGAAATAGGGGTGGTAACCCATTCTCTTCCCACAATGGTCTTAGTCTAGATTGCCTCAAAATTAGAAGGGCTGATCCTGATAAGGAAGGGGATTAGAGGGGCAGGGAGACAAAACATTAAGCACCTTAATGCCATGAATTCAAGTCCCCAAAGGCTGCTAGGTACATCATTAATGTAACATACAGTCAACCAAGGGCTGAAGTGATATTCACATGAAGTTGCTAGGAAGATTTGGACAGATATTAAAACTGGAATTGTATTATTCTTCTTTCTAAAATAGCTTGCCGCATTGGAACACATAAGATAACAACTTTTCATATGAATCCCTAACTTTAGGTTTCAAACTTTTATCCTGTATTTGAAACGTTTAAAACACTTTTACAAACCATAAGGCACTGCCCTGGCATATCACACAACAAATACTAAAAAAGGAAGTTTGCCTCTGTAGAAGGTTTGCATTTTGTACTGTCTGTAGCGCTATCACCAGACCAGCAGACTTGGTTATTTATCTTCCACAACATTTATTATAAAGTGCAGTATCACTGATCCATTTCCCTTTCTTAAAAGCATTTAAGTACTCCATAATTCTCTATTCCATAAATCAACTTAAAAGGAAGTCAAATTAGGATTTTAAAAATACGTTTAAAGTGAACCCAAGTGTCCTTTAAAGACCGTCTATTGTAGGCAACGTTCAAAAATAAAATCAAGATTTTAGCACTCTTTCTAGAAAGAAATAAGAGTTATCTTCTCTTTAGCTCTAAAACCTGCATGCAGGCATGATGAGGCTGGATGGCCACTTCCAGCTAGATGTCATCTATATAGATGCATATGTGGATGCTGGTGAAGTCTTGCAATAAGTTCTTCCTCCGTTGGTTCTTCTAAAACATCCCTGCAAGAACAAGCCAGAATCACTGAAAAATAGCAGAGCCAGTGTCTTAGTACAGACAGTGTACATATTTTCACACACCAAAAGTAACTTCCCTAGACATTTCAACATTAAAACCCTCTGCAGTCCATCATTCATTACTCAATTCCCAATAAATAACTTCATACGCAAAGTGATATTTTTGCTTTATTTTAAAATAGATTCTCTAGCAACTTCGCTGGAGTATCATATATAGGTAGTCCTCGACTTACAGCAGTTCATTTAGTGACCGTTCGAAGTTACAACGGCAGTGAAAAAAGTGACTTATGACCATTTTTCACACTTACGACCGTTGCGCCATCCCAACAGTCACGTGATCCCCTTTTGCGACCTTCTCAGAAGCAAAGTCAATGAAGAAGCCCGATGCACTTAACAAGCATGCAACTAATTTAACAACAGTGGTGATTCACTTAACAACTGTGGCAAGAAAGGTCGTAAAATGGGACAAAACGCACTTAACAAATGTCTCACTTAGCAACAGAAATTTTGGCCTCAATTGTGGGCATAAGTCGAGGACTATCTCTAATCAGACAAGAAAAATAGGGCAACATGCTCTAAATTCTGGCACTCTCTATATGGAGCCCCTGCTGCTGTTTCTCCTTGGAGTGTTTTAGTCCTGGCAGTAAAACAAAAACAAAAAACAAAAAAACCCCAACTGTTAATGCACATTTGTCCCACTCTAGTCCTCAGTAAGTTTCTTTTCTCAATTTAAAATATCAAGCGGCTACATTGCTGTGCTTGTACCTGAAGAGGAGTTCCACTGTCATTTGATATTCGACTTCTGAGAGAGATGGCCTATGGCAGCGACGATCCCATTTATGAATAAAATTCTGCAATTGAAGAAGAGGAAACCAACACAGTTTTACGAGAGAGAAGCCTTACTCAATTCATTTGCAATATTTTTTTTTAAACTCAAGGCACGCAACCAATTCATGTAATTAGCATATAATCAGAGATGGTTATTTGTGGAAGTCACAGCAACAAAATTATAACTGTGTTGAAATTTGGGTTTTGAAAGAGAGAAGATTCCATTCTATAAGATTTAAGGGAAGCACAAATTTCTATGGATGGCGTACTTCCTTTCTTTATTAACAATTCAAAGAAAATACCTTACAAATCAACTCGACGTTGCCCAAATATAAGGTCCTCAAGATAAGTGTCATCAATAGTAATATGTAAGACTTCTGAGGCCTAATATTAAAGTCGTGTGTGTGTGTGTGTGTGTGTGTGTGTGTAAGGGGCTTCCATGGAAAGTCACGGACTTTCAACTCTAGTAACCCAATCTTAAAATTATTTTTCCAGATAACTTAGTACTGTATATGCTGTCCATCCTACTGTGACATCAGGAGATTTGCCAGTCCAAGTGAAACCACCCATAAATGCAATTAGCTACTCCAAGTGAAACCACCCGTAAATGCTCATGTGTTCTTCAGGCCTATCGCTTTGGATGACCAGTCAAGCTTTACCTCTAAAAGCAAGGCTATAAAAAGATTGACCCAGATGACAGAGGAAGTCAGCCACCAGGTGACAAAGTACAATTTTGACCAGCTGTAAAAGAAAAAAAAAGAAAAAAAGAGGATAAAATCAAGTCATGCCTATTATTACAATTCCAGTCTTAGAATTCCCTGCACTGTGTGACCTGTAGCACACCACACATTTCCTGTCTGGTATTCCTTCCAGTTCCTTTTACAAATTACAAAGTTGCATATCCTTGTATTCTCATAGATGAATTATTCTTGCCACTTACCGTATTTTTCAGAGTATAAGACGCACTTTCCCCCCCCCTAAAAGAGGGTGGAAATGTTGGTGCGTCTTATACACAGAATGCAGTCATTTTTGGCCTCCCAAAGCCCCGCCCCGCACGGAAACGGAAGCGCAGAGGGTTTGGGAGGTCTGCAGAGTGCTCCTGGGGGCTGGGGGAAGGCAAAAACGCTGTTTTTGTGAAAAACGGGCAAAAATGGCCCGTTTTTCACAAAAACGGGGTGCGCAGAGGGTTTGGGAGGTCTGCAGAGTGCTCCTGGGGGCTGGGGGAGGGCAAAAACTTTTTTTTTCTTACTTACCTCTTCGAAATCTTGGTGCGTCTTATACACTGGTGCATCTTATAGTCCGAAAAATACGGTAATCTTTCCTGTGGCCTTTTAGCATTTTTTTTTTCTGGCTCTAGAATTTTCTTGTCGGTTTTTCTTTTTTGCCCTAGATGNGGCGTGCCCCCCCCCCCCCGATACAATCTAAAGCCACTCTACTGCTCGTCCCAAAGATGCTTTTTCCAAAAGCCAATTGGACTTTCTTGGGGTTTTTTTTTCCTTTGAAAACATTTCACTTCTCTGAAGAAGAACTGAATAAGTTTCTTGGATGAAAAGCAAAATGTTTTCAAAAGAAAAAACCAAGAAAGTCCAGTTGCTTTTTGGAAAAAAGCACCTTTGGGACAATCATGACCTGGATGATTGAGAATCTCCATACTCTATTGCTCATATGTTCTAATCTAATTAAGACCATTATCATTTCTAGATTTTTCAGTTTAGGTATCATAACTCGCTTTTTAAAAAAAATTATCATCTATACCCCTCTTACTATACTAGCTTATTATTGCTAATTGATGGTTTATCCTGGCAGTGCTCCAGAACAGGCAACCAACGTGTTTCCACTCTATTTTTCACTTTGTCTGAGAGCATAAAACTAATAGAAGAGAATATTTATAGCTCAGAGTTCATTTGTGGGGTCCCTGGCACTTTCTGAGCTTGGTTGTTTTTTTACAGACATTTCACTACCCAACTAGGTAACATCATCCTTACTAGGAGGGGGTGGGGTTTGCTGAGTATCAAGGACCATACATTGTAAAACTAACTACAATGATGAGTCTGCCTGGTAGTAGGAATCCTGGTTTTGTTGCTTCTGCATAGACCAAGGAAGCAACAAAACAGAGTATATGGTACGAGATAAAGCGCAAATTTTTTTTTTTAATTGGAGACTGTCTGATAACCTTGGAGAAGTTCATGTCTGAATTAGGTTACCAAATGCATTGCAAAAAGCATAGCTTTTTAGTTCATTACTCACGGAGATGTATATCTGGAATATGCCTCCAAGAAAACCTGCCAATTGTTCACAACCATCACATCCCACAAAGTCACTAGTGCTGCCTATATTGGGGATAAGAAAAGTAGTTGTAGTGCACATTAACCTATTATGAGAATTTCAGAATATATAAGAGAAAAACCTGAAGCTAGCAAGCCAACAAACTAGTAATTAAAGAATAGAATAGGAATAAGAATAGGAATAGGAATAGGAATAGGAATAGGAATAGGAATAGGAATAGGAATAGGAATAGGAATGGAATGGAATGGAATGGAATGGAATGGGGAATAGGGAATAGGGAATAGGGAATAGAGAATAGAATAGAATTCTTTTATTGGCCAAGTGTGATTGGACACACAAGGAATTTATCTTCAGTGCATAAGCTCTCATTGTACATAAAAGCTATAAGTGATAAATCATGATCATAAGCATCATAAAAATACATTCATCATAGATCATAAGATACAACACTTAGTGATAGAATCAACATAAATCGTACTAGGAAACTAAATAAAACAACATAAATCGTAAAGATACAAGCAACAAAGTTATAATAAGTAGAAAAGGAGATAGTAATTAAAGCAACTAATTAATACATATTAGCAATAGCAATAGCACTTAGACTTATATACCGCTTCATAGTGCTTTACAGCCCTCTCTAAGCAGTTCACAGAGTCAGCATATTGCCCCCAACAATCTGGGTCCTCATTTTACCGACCTTGGAAGGATGGAAGGCTGAGTCAACCTTGAGCCTGGTGAGATTTGAACCGCCGAACTGCAGCTAGCAGTCAGCTGAAGTAGCCTGCAGTGCTGCACTCTAACCACTGCGCCACCTCGGCTCGTATTGAGTAATACTCACAGCAAAATCATCAAAGTTGTTTGGCCAATACTCCAGTTGTTCAAAAGTACCACACTTGAAAGTTGTATTTACAAAGCTATAATGGAATAATAAACAACTAGAAGTTATTTCATCACTGTATGCAATGTGGCACTGCACAGATCAAATGTTAAATTAGCTGATTCTTTTACCACAAGTATACTTTTAGATTTCTTAAAATGAAGAGGAAAATTAAGTCTGGAGATTTTAAATCTATTAAAAATGTAGACAGGACAAAAAAAAAAAAGAATAAGATGCTTCAGAGTTAAAAGAATATAGTGAGAAAGATAAACAGTCAGCCAGATGTTGCAGCAGAAGCATTAACTTTAAATTCAAGAAATATAGGTATTCCTCAACTTACTGGGACTGAAATTTCTGTTGTAAGTCATTGCAGTTGTAAGTTGAGTCGGCCCGATTTTTATGATGGTTGTTCATGGAGTTGTTAAGTGGATGCAGCTTCCCCAATGGACATTTTTTGCCGAAAATTGGCAGAAAAAATTACAAATCACGTGATTGCAGGATGCTGCAACTGGTCGTAAATGCAAGCCAGTTGTTAAATGCCTGAACTGCGATCACAGGACTGTGACGGTAGTGTGAGGATTGCAAGTGCAAATACAGATCATAATTCATTTTTTCCCAGGCCGTCTGAATCATCGTTAAATGAACAGTCGTAAGTTGAGGACAACCTGTAGTGTTAGTGGGGACTTAAACTAGAAATCATTCAGTCCCAAATCCTTTCCTCTGCAAGGACTCCATTCTAAAGACACTATCTTAAAAGAAGAAGAAGAATATATATATCTCTACCCAAATTCAGTGATTTTTCTTCACTATGATGAAATTATAACCGGGCTTTACAAAGCTTGACTTTCAAGCACAGTGAAATCTTAGAAACACTATTGTTAAAGATTCTTCCACAAGAGAGCAAACTGGCCCATGATAGCAATAAAGTCTTATTTGCATGCTTTCAAAGAAAGAGTGCCTGGACTGAAGAATCCACATATTTGGAGTAATATAACCAGCTGGCCAGAAATTTATCAGTTAGTAATGCAGACCTCATGCTGAAGTTTTGAAATAAGCCCAGTGCAAAAGTGAGAATTATTCTTGCACCTCTGGTTCAAATGGGAGAAAAATGAAGAATCAATGCCATGCCACACTTCCAAAATACTTTCCAAAGCTCAGCGCTATAGAGAAGTTGAGCTTCTTACCCTCTGAAATATTTCTAAGTTTGGGATCAAGGAGGAGCTTCTTGCCAATGTTTTTTCCTCCTGTCCATCACTACTAGTCCTAGCGATGGCTCAACAAAGAAATAACCTCTGCCTCTGCCCTGCTATCCTGCATCAAAGGCCGCTAATGTGCCACCACTCTCCCTCTTACAAGCTAGAAGAATCAGAATCAGAATCAGAATCAGAATCAGAATCAGAATACAATTGCAAGAAAAAGTATGTGAACCCCTTGGGATTACGTGGAGTTTTGCATGAATTGGTCATAAAATGTGCTCTGAACGTCATCTAAGTCACAACAATAGAAAAACACAGTCTGCTTAAAATAATACTACACAAACATTAGATGTTGCCATGGTTTAATTGAACATAACATGTAAACATTCACAGTGCAGGGAGGAAAAAGTATGTGAACCTTTGGACTTAATAACTGGTTGACCCTCCTTTGGCAGCAATAACCTCAACCAAACGTTTCCTGGAGTTGCATATCAGACCTGCACAACGATCTGGAGAAACT
>QLTV01003467.1:2977160-2997769 GCA_003457575.1 Thermophis baileyi
TTTTAAAGGGCAGGACAGCTGTCAGCAACACATCCAATATCATCACACTGATTGGAGTCAAGGTTGGCTCACTCGTGGCTCCAATTAGCTCTTGGAGAGGTCATTAGGCTAGGGGCTCACATACTTTTTCCTCCCTGCACTGTGATTGTTTACATGTTATGTTCAATTAAACCATGGCAACATCTAATGTTTGTGTAGTATTATTTTAAGCAGACTGTGTTTTTCTATTGTTGTGACTTAGATGACGTTCAGAGCACATTTTATGACCAATTCATGCAAAACTCCACGTAATCCCAAGGGGTTCACATACTTTTTCTTGCAACTGTAGAGCTGGAAGGGACCTTGGAGGTCTTCTAGTCCAGCCCCCTGCTCAAGCAAGAGATCCTATAGGAGGAGATGCACTGATAAAGGGCAAGAGAAGCATGTGTACTGGAAGGTGCTGAAAAGGGAAGTGGAGGGAGGAGGTTCACATGTTCAAGAGGCAATAGAGAGGAGCAGCTGTACAAATCCACATTGGTACATGGGGAAAAGGCTTAACATATCAGATAGGCTGGCAGACTGGCAGTGATGTGGGGTAGAAAACTGTTTTCTAAGCTCATTTATAATGACAGGTAGATGCCAGTGGCAAATGCAGTACAGATAGTCCTCAACTTATGACCACAACTGAGCCCCAAATTTCTGTTGCTAAGTGAGACAGTTGCTAAGTGAGTTTTTCCCCATTTTACGACCTTTCTTGCCACAGTTGTTAAGTGAATCCCTGCAGTTAAGTTAGTAACATGGTTGTTAAGTGAATCGGGCTTCCTCATTGACTTTGCTTGTCAAAGGTCGCAAAAGGAGATACCAGACCCTGGGACACTGCAACTGTCATAAATATGAGTCAGTTGCCAAGCGTCTTAATTTTGATCTGGTGATCATGGGGATGCTGCAACGCTCATAAGTGTGAAAAACGGTCACAAGTCCCTTTTGTCAGTGTCGTTGTAACTTTGAATGATCACTAAACGAACTGTCATAAGTTGAGGACTATCTGTATTATAGAAATTTGACAGTTTAATCAACACTTTATGATAATTATTCCTAGAAACACTGTTTCTAGGAATAGAAATATCTAGTATGATTTTAATTTAAAAAATCCCTCTCTCTCTCTGTAGCCTTATATAGGTAGTTCTCAGTGTGCAACCATTTGTTTAACATCCATTCAAAGTTACAACAGCACTGAAAAAGTGACTTACAACCGGTCTTCATACGCACAACCATTGCAGCATCTCCATGGTCACATGACCAACATCTAGGCGCTTGGCAACTGGCATTTATTTATGACAGTTGCTGTGGTCCAGGGTCATGTGATCTCCATTTGCAATCTTCCCTGCTGGTTTCAACCAACCAAATTAAGGGGGAAAGCTGGATTCACTTAATGTTTTACTAAACAACCAAGGGTGGGAACTGTGACAAAAATGTTGTAAAATGGAGTGAGACTCACTGAACCACCACTTTGCTTACCAATGGAAGTTTCAGACCCATTGGGGTCGTACGTCGAGACCTATCTTATAAATTAGCCTAATTTGCACAAGAAACATCACAATTGGGTTATTATTAACATTTAGCAGTTTTACAGATCTATTTCCATGCTGTACTAGAGGCTACACAGACCAACTTCATCTTCTGGCCTTCTTGCATGCAAGAATGACATGCTGATTTCCCATCTTACCTGACATTGCCCATGGGAGTAATGGTGCCTCCAAACAGCTCCATGCCAATTATTGCAAATGCATAGAAAGCCACCTATGAAATAAAAGTTGACATGATACTGAAGCCAAGAATGTTGCAACAACACAGTGTAAGCTTCATTTAGTTGACCTAATAAATCAGAAGTGTGGATTATTGTTGAACTCTGACGTCTCCTCCCCATTGCTTAAGCTTACACTACTGTCTGCATCATACTTCCAGGAGAGTGATCCCATGATTTGATGTCCATTCATTTACGTGAATACAGTTGCATTATTTTTTGTTCAGAGCTATCAGCAGACTGCACAAGAAGTTTGCTGTAAATCAATGCATTGTTCTGGAAAAACAGCAACTGGTAAATCCAGGGATATGCTTTATTTCTGGCTTGCCATGTTACCTGGACTTATCCATAGTCAAGCTTGTATTTTCCAGGAACAAAAAGAGAATTTTTAATTTTTAATTATAAAAATAGAGAGGGAATGAAGACAGCAAATAAACAAAAGACTCTTGTTTGGCAATCTTAAAAGTAGATACACTCAAGAAAATTTAAATCATCTTCCTATTCATATGCTTTCTAACTCTGTAATGTTCTTACTAATGTAATAACAGCTTCTCCACTCACATTGTTTGGGCCAAATATCCCAATAACCTAAACTTTATCCACTGCTATTCCTATAAATACAGCATGTACACTGAGGTAGGCTGTAGTGCTTCTGCACATAATAGATGTTCCTTCAAACAATTAATTACTTCACTGTGATTCTCATTACCCTGATTTTCGGATGGGCACTAAGTACTTTCTGGCAGAAAAGCATCATAACATCTATATGTGATTTTTTAAAAATGTCAACTTCCTTTTATAAAAATGATCACATAAATGCTTTCAAATGTTATCTATGGGGTCAGTTTTTTAAAGGAACAAACAGTGTATCACAGCAAATCTAACGGAGTCACTTAGAATAGTATCAATATGCGGCATACACAAATTGTATGTGTATGCCTCCTTTTCTCATAGACACATGTTATTTCTGGCCTTGCTTTAAGGAAGATAAACATTTCAGTGAGCCTGGGAAAATTGTTAGTATTTATGTCTCTGTTATGGAAAAATCCCATGAATTATCTGCCAAACTATTTAAAAGATTTTAATTGCACTGGATTATTTTCAACCTGCAATGCATAAACTTGCCAATAGGTGGAGCTCTCCTCCTTGTGATAATCATAGAAAGTCAAATTAATTATTAAGACCCATTCTAAATCTGAATAATTAGTTCTACTCTAGAATCTCTTTCTAAAGCAGGAATAGCATGCAAAACCTAACCATGACCTAACCATGGCTACACTATTAGCAAAGGATAACAGTATTATACCGTGTTTTCCCGAAAATAAGACCCTGTCTTATATTTTTTTGAACCCTGAAATAAGCGCTTGGCCTTATTGCCATGCACTCAAAAGCCCGATTGGGCTTATTATCAGGGGGTGTCTTATTTTGGGGAAAACAGGGTACATCTAAAACTCATGAAGTAATAATCACTGTGGATTAGTGCAAAGGAGACCAAATATTCTAGCAAGAAATTTTCTCCTCTTCCATAGTATAACAATTGTTGAGGGACTTATGGTTTCTTGAGGACTAACCTTTCAGCAATCTAGCAGTAGAATGAATGGAACACATCATGCAACTGTTTTTGTGAGATGGGCAACTATACATATTTGATTAACACATAAATAAACAAAATGCTTTCTTTTGCCCAATTCGCAGGGACCAACAATTAAATGTTCAGCTCATTGACTCCTTCATGAAGTTTCAGATTGTCCAAACATTTGTTATATGAAAATAATTTAATAAATACCACTTTAGTAAATAACACAAATAACAATAACAGCAATAACAATACTGGACTGTTGTTGATAATAACGGATTGGGAGTCAATACTGACCACTTTGAAATGTAACTGATCCTGATTATAATTCAAAGGATCCATTAATAATGCAAGTATCATCAGAGATAAGGAGATGAAGAAGTAGGAGAAATAAAGTCAGGTATTAATATTTAAAGATATGATTCTCAGAAAGGCCACAAGTGAACAGAAAAAGTTAAGGATAGGAGCTATTTAACTGAGACCATAACTGCTGATAGAATGATTCTCTTTCTCCCTCTGTTGCAACCTGATGGAATTGTCCAATAACATTCACTACATTTACTATATAACAGTGATGGCGAACCTTTTTCTTCTTGCGTGCCAAAAATGGGAGTGCGTGCGCGCTAGCGCGCATGCGTGCCAACACACAACCCCCCACGCGCGCCACACTGCGCATGCACGCATCCCCACACATGCACCCACCCACCCCCATTGGGCCGGTTTTCACCCTCAGGCTTCCCTGAAGCCTCCGGAGTGCGAAAAACAGCCCAACGGGCAAACTGGAAGTCTGTTTTTCCGAACTTCCGGTTTGCCGTTGGGCCGTTTTTCGCACTCCGGAGGCTTCAGGGAAGCCTCCTGAAGCCTGGGGAGGGCAAAAACGGCCTTCCCCAAGGCCGAAAATCAGCTGGCCAGCACGCGCATGCACACTGGAGCTAACATAGGGCAACGCCTCGCGTGCCCTCAGATATGGCTCTGTGTGCCACCTGTGACACGCATGCCATAGATTCGCCATCACGGCTATATAACATCCAATAGAAAACTGTGGGTCACTCCAAGGCAAGAGATATTTTAATGACAGTATCTAACTGATCTTTGCTAATCCCAGAATATTAAAAGTACTTGGATGAGAGACTACAGGAAATCCCACAGCCATACACATGACTAAGTAAAAGAAAACATTCTGGTAAACTACTACGACAATTTCCCAAACAAATCACATGGACCTGTCCATGTAGTCATCAAGAGATGAGCATCTTTGCAGGGAGTCCTTGACTTATGACTGTTTAACGGCAGTTCAAAGTTATAGTGACCTTGGGAAATGTAACTTACAACCTGTCCATGTGCAGAAATGGATAGATTGACATTGAAAATTAAACAGAGAGAGGATGTAGAATATTATCAAACATGGAATTTATTTTACCAATGGTTGGAAAAAAGGGGTGGAGATTAAGAATGTAATTTGTATTGTTAAGCAAATTAAATATCCAGACAACACGATGTTTATTAAGCACTAAGAAATGTTTTTAATAGAAAATAAAATTAAATTTTAAAAAAATGTAAAAAAAACCTTACAATGTCTTGGAACCTACGACAGTTGCAACATCCCTGCAATCATGTGATCGCAATTCGGGTCTTGGCCACTGGCTCTCATTTATGTGAGTCGCAGCATCTTGCGGTCATGTGATTGTGACTTGCCACCTTCCCAGCAAGCTTCTGACAAACAAACTCAATTGGGGGAGCTGGATTCATTTAACAAATGATGAATCGCTTAACTGGCACAGTGATTCACTTAACAACTGTGATAGAAATGGCTGGAAAACCAGGTTGTGTCACACTTTATGACTGTTCTGACTTATGATGGAAATTCCGATCCCAACTGTGGTCTTAAGTTGAGGACTGTTTATATTTTAATTATTATTATTTTTCTTTTGAGAAAGAGAGAGCTAAAAACAGAACGTCAGTCTGTCTGTTGGTCTAGTGATTAAAGACACCAAGCTGGAAATCAGGAGACTGTGAATTATAGTTCTGCCTTAGTCACAAAGCCAGATGGGTGATTTTGGATCAGTCACACTCTCCTCAACAATAGAAGGCAATGACAAACCACTTCCGAAAATGTTGCAAACTACAGAGACCTCTCCAGTACAGTAACTGCTAGGACCTAAGACTGTTCCAAAGGTGTGCATGCAAACACACACACATACACAAATACCATATGCTGTACGAAAAAATTGGTACATGAAGCATTTCAACAACATAGCAGATACTTCATTTAAATTCTTACATGGCTCCTACCTTTTTCATAGCTGAGTGTCTTGGGGAGAGCAAATAAATAAGACTGGGGAAAGATTCCCCATTTCCCAGACTTTTCCATTTAAAATAATTTTTAAAAAAACCCTTAAAAGCAAACAGCAGCCTAGAACTGGATGTTTTGAGATGTTTATAAGCTATGAGGATCTCAGTTGCCCTTGAATTTCTCTGGTTGCCAAACATTGTCTAAATATCAATAAGCATTTTCCTTCTTTAATTTCTTTTTTTTTTAAATCACAAAATATTTTTCTCCATTCCTGAAATACGCCTAAAATGTGTAGAAGGCTTGCAAGTGTAGCTTTGCTTCCCCACTGACACCAAGTCTGCCCTTAGTCTATATTAACTCTGCAGGACTCATTTATCCTCACTGTGCAAAACACCGTTCCTTAAAAACAACACCATTAAAGACTCCAACCAGCATGAAACAAACAAAATGTTAAAAAGCTACGATATTTATGTAGTTACCTACCAAGCACATATAAATTAAAGTAACCAAAATATCTTTAGAATCCCCAAGGCATTCACAACTTTTGAGCACCCCTAAGGTTTGGAAACTGAACGTTGAAAAATTTGACACGCCCTAAACAGGCCTCATGGGTATCCCTGTATCCCTCCAGCTGTAATGTCTTCTGATGATGTCCTACATAACAATTTAGAGCTCATTGCCTGAATACTTTAACAGGAATACAAGAGAGAAAGGAAATGTGGAAAATATGAAAGGCATCATTTATCTGTGAAAATATCCCTGCATCTAGAAATATCCTCTTTCTCTGGGAAGTATTTTTTTAGGCTCGAAGTATGCCTTTCATTCACTCTCCCCAAGACTAGGTATATACTGGTACAGATTACACTCTCTTTAGCTGACAAATTAGTTTTCCATGAGACAGCTGCTCTTAGTATTCCATAGATCCTGGAAGCTCACAGCTCATTCTTAGTCCATGTCTTTTTTTAATTTTATTTTTTTACAATAGATTTATGCCTATAAACCTAGGGAGGTCCCATCCAGCTAAAGCTATTGTTATCTTTGTACTGTGTGCTTGATCAAGTTCAGTATTAGACAGAAAAAGAGATAGAAAGATAGAATGGATGGGCAGCCCCTATAAAAAAAACCCATTTGATTTATTTATTGAAACAACAGGGTTGCCAACATTCCTTTCCACAAATTGCCAATGTTTCTTGACAAAAATTATTTCACGGACGACGGAATAAACAAAGATACACAAATCAATCTTGTTGTTGTTGTATTTTTACTTACCACCAAAATTCCTGCAAAGGTTCTTATGTTTTTCACTAGATCCAGAAGTGTACTGGCAACTAAAGACATGAACTTTGGAGAGGGGGGGGGGAGAAAAGAATCATTAGTGTGTTTATTTTTTGGCATTCTTTAGTCTTAAGAGAGAAAAGCAAAATTAAAATCTACACCAAAAAAAAAAAGAAATTACTGTAATGTTTGGGATGATCCGTAAAAATCTGAACACAATCAGCATATTTGCTAGACGAACCATGTCCCATAGAGACAGCAAGCCCAACATTTCAGGTCTCCTAGAAAAACAGAAAAAGAGATTTGATTTGCAGGGAAAAAACATGAGGAGCAACCAGCAACATTAAAAATGGTTGCTCTTTCAACCAACCAAAACATAATTTTAGCCATGCCAGATGTTGAAGAAAAAAAAGAAAGATAAAAACCAAGACCATACATAATAGCATGAATCTTAACCATTAGTCTCCATTCTTGAATGATTTTGTTGTCATTATTTCAAGATTAAATATAATAGGATGGAGTTTACACATTTGCAAGAGTTTTAAAGGTGTTGTGATCTGACAGGTCTAAACAACTTTTTATTTTTTTACTCCTTTTTATAAGGCTTCCCTACCGAGACATACAATATAAATGCTATGTGGCAAAATCCCAATATTGTAGTCTTTTCTCTATACAAACATAGATCTTATATTCACACCCTTTTAAAAGGGTACCTTGATACTTCCAAATGACTTAATCAGTCAGAAAAAAATCATTTTACACAATGTAAGAAATAGCTTCTGCTTTTGAGTTTTTCCACTCCAATATTCCAACAGAACATAATCAGTTGTTACTAGAAACACTGCTGCAGATACCAATTCCAAAGTAACCAAACATTGCTTACTAAGGACACATACCAGCCCGGATGAGGAAACCCATATACAGCAAATGTGGACACCTCCAAAACCTTTGAGAAGAGAAGTAAAAAGTAAAAATTATAACTGATTGGGGAATAACATGTCCATCTGTCAGCAAAAACAGGCAAAGCTAGCAAAATGATTTCCTATCTCAGCAGCATCTGCAATGACCCCCAATGCTGTTCAAGAGCTGGGAACAGATGGGGGGGGTGTGTAGCAAAAGGATGCGAGGAAAAAGAGATTAAGAAGTCTATTTGTTCATCATTGGGTCAGATCATTCATTAGAAATTAATATTATTCAAGTATAACATGGGGAAAGGAAATGAACAATAACTAAGTTCAACAAGAAGTTTTTAATTCAAAAGGAAAACAATTCTGAATTTAAGATGAGCACCATCGCCCCTTCCATAGGATTAGACAGGGTAAAAAAAAGTGATAAACACAAATAAAATCCTATATTTTGCCCATTTTAACTCCCAACTTCCACTGAAATCATTCCCGGACATGTGTGCATGTCTGCATGTGTGCATGCATGCATCCTAGCCTGAAATGAAATTAAAAACAAGGGCAATGCTAGGCAAAATACTAAATTAATTGTCATTCAATGAGTACTAAATACAGTTAATTTCCCATCAAACATCTCATTTGAATAATGTCAAATATCTCATTTGAAGAGTGAGTTGATTCACATCTACCTATCTTCACAGACATATATGTGCATACTATATATGTACATATATACCTAGACACACAGACATACACACACCCCACTCTCTTATTTAAGAGCCGTGGTGGTGCAGTGGTTAGAATGCAGTACTGCAGGCTACTTCTGCTGACTGCCGACTGCCAGCAGTTCGGCAGTTCGATTCTCACCGGCTCAATGTTGATTCAGCCTTCCATCCTTCCAAGGTCAGTAAAATGAGGAACCAGATTGTTGGGGGCTCTAAGTCTAAAGCAGTATGTAAGCCTAAGTGCTATTTCTACTTGCACACATATAAAGAACGACAGACACACCCACTTAGAAAAAAGGAAACCATGGCCTCAGAAGCAATAAAGAGGTTTTCATAAAGCCCAAAGGAATATCTTTATGAGCTTTCTTAAAAAAAAAAAAGAAGCACTTCTAGAAAACTCTTCTGGAAGAACTATTATGTAAAAGCAGAATGGAAAATAATTCCATGACACTTACCATCAGAACCAATGTCAGAAGTCCATCAAATATGTTGCTTGGATAGGATAAATATCTTTTTAATCCCAAGGCCACTAATTTCAGCAATATTTCCAGAAGGTAGTACAAAATAAAGAAACAGTTTGTAACCTTGAAAAAAAGAGAGTTAAAGTGCAATTAAAATCAGAGCTTTTAGAGAATAACAAGAACAGGGTCTCATGGGAATAGATGGCTCTTACCCCTAAAAAAAAGTCATCTCGCAAAGCAGGTGGCTTATCTGCATCGATTACCATGACTCCCTGGAAAGGAAAATGTTCACAGGTTATCAGAGGCAAAAACAATTGTAGTACATTATAAGTAGTGCATCTAGAACAGGGGTGTCAAACTCACGTCGTCACATCGTCGTCACGTGACGTATCAGGACTTTTTTCCCTTTCGCTAAACCGGGGGTGGCCAGCACATGATGCATCCGGCCCGGTGGCTGTGAGTTTAACACCCCTGATCTAGAACATATAAAGTAGTCATGAAAAATTTCAGTCTATGAAAAATATTAGTCAACCAACTGACCACTATTTGTTAGATACAAGGTTATTACATCTGCATGCTAATCAACTGTCCAGAAGGTTTTCTAAGCTAATTTCACCAGTCGTATATGAACTAATCACTAAACTGCCTTTTATTTGACTCCTCAAATAATCTAAGGACGCAATGTCTTATAGAAAAATATCCCCCAGGCCTATAGCATTCAGCAACACAGTGCTAGGCTACCTCCAAAATGTCCTGCTTATATACAATTGCAAACATGAATATCAGCAAAGCCATTGGATAAAATATCTGACCATGACTAGGGAAGTCTAGGTTCAAATCCTGATTTATCATGAATAGCAATAGCACTTAGACTTATATACCGCTTTACAGTGCTTTACAGCCCTCTCTAAGCGGTTCACAGAATCAGCATATTGCCCCCAACAATCTGGGTCCTCATTTTACCCACCTCGGAAGGATGGAAGGCTGAGTCAACCTTGAACTTGACTAAGATGAAGCATCTTAAACATACAGCAGGGCAGTTGAATAGCCTTACCCTAATCTATCTCACACAGTTTGTGAAAATAAAAGACATGTCAGATTATTCATGAACTGGGAGAGCCAATGGTAACAAGGTCAGCCAATGAATAGGCATAGCAACTAAGTCAGCCAATGGAAGCTAAACACATCTGAGTCTGTGCAGAGAATCGAAACTGAAGCTAGAAGGCTGGGCGTGGCTCAGCCCACTCTGTACTCTCAGTCCACTCTGAACTCTGAAATGAAACTAACTGTTCTCTCCTGCCTGTGTGTTTGCTTGTAACTGCTTGAAGAAGAATCTACATTGGTATTGTATATATATATTCTTGTATATAAAGAAGTTTCTTATTTAAATGAATCCTGCTGCATCAGTCTGCCTGTGTTTGCTTTCTGGATTTAATTTTCTGCAACAAACTCTGATAAGACATAGGTCCAGCCATCAGCTTTTTGCAAGAAAAGAGAACAGATAAGCATTGTATTAATTATAATTCTTTTTTTAAACTATCTGATATGGCTTCAGATTGTTGTTTCAATCTTCTGCTTGTGGTGTAAACCATAGCAGGGTGCTGGAACTTTAATCTAGAACTCCTGTATTCTTCAGTGGACAGATGAAGCTAATTTACATAAAATGATTAGAGATTTCTTAATACTTTAAATATTTTTCTTAAGTATTTTTCTTACATACAATATGGAAAGAACTTTCCTCACAAAGAGAAGACGCCACTTCGAATAACACCATATACTTACGCATACACAGAAAATATTTGCTAGTGCTACAACGTTTCCTAAATACCCAAAATAATGATGGCCAAAGATAAACTGAACTCGTTGTAAGAATGGTGACTGATAATCTGGTTTGGGAGGACGCTGAAAAGAAAGCAGAATAAGAAAGTCTATCAGGAACCATTTTCACAGGATGCCTTTAAGAAAATGTGGCCTTGGGATATTGTCTGAAAAGGGCATACCATTTCATCAGCTTGATGCACATGCCTGAGCAATGTCTGCTATTGAAAGCACTACAGGTAGTCCTCAATTTACGACATTAATAGACACCCAAAATTTATGTTGCTAAGTGAGACATTTGTTAACTGAGTTTTACCCCATTCTATCACCTCTCTTGCCACAGTGGTTAAGTGAATCACTGTAGTTGTTAAGTTAGTAACACGGTTGTTAAGTGAATCCGCTTTCCCCATTGACTTTGCTTGTCAGAAGGTCACAAAAGGTGATTATGTCATCCCGGGACATTACAATCGTCACAAGTATGAGTCAGCTGCCAAAGTTTTTAATTTTGATCACATGATCATGGGTCGTGTGGAAAACGGTCATAAGTCACTTTACGGTCACTAAATGAACTGATGTAAGTTGAAGACTACCTGCATGTATGATTCTCCTTAAGTTTATCCTCTCTTTAAAGGCTTGGGGGCATGGATACCATGACAGAGTGGCAGAAATAAATATATATATATATATACCTGCATCTTTTTAAATACACAGCTTGGTCAATGGTTCATTAATAAAAAGGCTTCTAATCCAAAAATGGATATGGCTCAATTATCAGCACTGAATACTTATCAATATCTGAACAATTTAGAGTATACAGTACAACCTCCGGTCACGACCATAATTCATTCCATAACTTTCGTCGCAAACTGATTTGGTCATGACCTGAACCTAATTTTGGAAATTTGGCGCTTACCAAAAAAAATGGCGCAGAAGGGGAAATCGGCCGCAAAAAAAATAATTGAGAATTTTTTGGTCGGAACCCGATTTGGTCGTGGTCAGAAGCGTTCATGACCAGAGGTTCTACTGTACCTGGTACATAGGTGGGCTCCGGCATAGTAGACAGTAGAGATGTGAAGGCCTGGAAAAAAACCGGAAAAATTCGGAAAAAACCCGTTTTTTTCCCGTTTTTTTCCTGAAGGCTTGTTTTTTTCCAAAAAATTGGAAAAATTGAAAAAAGGAAAAAAAACATTGTGGAATATTTTATTTTAACATGACATGTGAAAGGGTAGAGAAGCTTGTTTCGATCCGGGCAAACCTTCAGTTTTTAGAAGTTCCTAATTGTGATGATGGACAAAAAAGAGTAGCTGCAGAAGCAGAGATGGATACTGACAATTTCAGCTCAGAAAATGATTCTGATTAAATGTCCATTGAAACTTAGTCCCGCTCTCTTCTTAACACTTCCCCCATCTTCAATTCATTTTATGAGAATGGGGTTTTTATTTTTATTTAATACTGTGGAGAGGAAATATGAAAAATTGTTAATTATAAAAAAGTAAATTCTGTTTGTGATAATTGTTTGGCTACACTATATTTTTAATATGCTAGTTGTGATAATTTTATGCCAAGTCAAATTGTCCATAGTCATATTTTATGTTCCTAAAGTAACAGAATGACTTTCAATCTTAAAAAGACAAAAAAGTGTTAATGTAGCATTTTTTTCAATTTTTCCGAAAATTTCCGTTTCCCCCCCCAAAAAAACGGGAAAAAAACGGGTTTTTTTCCGAGCTTCAAAATTTCCAGAAATTTTACATCTCTAGTAGACAGTATTCCACTGTTGTAGATATTGTTACACAAATTACTGCAAATATTACATTCCTCATAATAATCTTAAATTTAGACAGCAGAACATCAGTAGTCTCATTTGAGAGCAGAGAAACGCTGTACTAATAGGATACATAACTTCCAACCTCTAGAATGCTTCTAAAAGTTACTACTCAAATATAATATTTAATTTACAAAAGGGGAAACATTCGTTCGTCTTAATCATGTCTATTTCTCTGATTTATAGCCAGCTTACTTTTGGTACCACAAACTATTGAAGCCAAGAGTGACTTTTGGCCTGCATTTCCCTGTTCTGATGTTATGTTCATCCATCCATCCTTTCCGTTAACATATACAGCCCTCACCAATTCTTGAAAACATCATTTCAGAAACATGTACTTGTTTCTTTATTACTTTCCACTGTACAGAATTTCAAAGTGGTTTTACAACAGTGCTACAGGAAAAGAGAAACAGTAGGTAAAAGCAGCAGCTAGGAAAAGCCAATAGAAAAATGTGAGTCTTCAAGGCATATTTAAAAACATACTTAAGCATGTTTTAAGCATACTTAAAAGCATAGCAGCTACAGGACAGGTACCACTGTAAAATCTGTCCAGTTTCTTGATATTGCCAAGAATTGTTTTTCCATTTCATTACATATCTAAATAGATTCAAGTATTTATAGCTCAAAAGTTTATACAAACCACATCAACAATAGCTGGTCTCATACCTCTTTAACTTTATGCTTGTCAAGTTCATCAAAAAGTGTCTGAAACTGAGTAGCCGACAGCCCTCCTGGGGGACAAGATTTAAGCTTCTGCACATGGGACAGAAACAGGTATGTATCACACAGATTTCATGGGTTGGTAAAAACAGTGTCTTTAAAACAAACTAAAGTAACACATACTTAACTAAAAATGGTGTCCTACCCTAATGATTGCTTCTTTGCAATAGGAATCCATTTTTACTTTCTGGAGGACTTGAAGAAGAGCTTCAGATTGGACACTCAAGCTAGGAAACCAAAAGCAGAATATATGGGAAAGTGGACACTCAAGCTAGGAAAGCAAAAGCCACATAAACCTTCTGCTGTTCAGCCTTCACACAAACACACCGTGTGCATAATTATGCACAATAACTAATTAAAATTTAACCCATCACAGTACTTGAGCAAAATGGTTCCGTTGAGATCGGCATACATGGGACTGATTGGGGTAGATTGTAGGGGTGACACCAAAATATAATTTTATCATATTTTATTTATCTATATATTAAATTATTGTATTTTATTCCAATTTCATTTTAAACTATATTTTATTCCAATTTCATTTTAAATTGTATTTTATCCAATTCCATTTTAAATTGTTTTTATCGGATTTTAGTAATAATTTGTGTCTGGAACTCTGCACTTTGATATAGTCCAAGGGCTAATCAATAAAGTAAACTAATTTTCCACCAGTTCTTTAAGATATCTTTCACTTACATATTTTTATTGATCGCAGTCTCTTTCAAAGAACAAAGAACTTCAAAAGCAGCCCGGATTCCCAAGCGTCTCCGGAAAAGCGATGACTGAACCGATTTCTAAAAAAATGTGTGAAAGGAAAGCCCATCCAAATTAACAGCAGAAAGATACAGACAACTAGTCCAATAGATATTTTATATAGGCCATTACTGTGAAAGATAAAGTTACAGAATATTTTGAAGCAGCAATTACTGAAACCCAAAGATATGAATCTTGGTTTTGCCAGAAGTACAAAATCAGGATGGCCAGAAAGGAGATGAATATTACCCAACTATATATTTTTCAAATTTCTCAATATCAATTCAAAGGAATTATGAATACGAATCTCAGAAAAAGAAGCCACTTTCTGACATACTGAGGAGCCAAAGGTAGATACCATGGGTGGCTCTATTCCCCCTTTTTGTGGTACCCAAAGACCAACACTCAACAACTAATGTCCAAATCATAGATGCTAATGAAAAGCAAAGGAAGGACATGTAAGCCGTGTGACAGATTAAAACATGGAAAAATGTTTAACACTGCCTATTCAAAGGAAAAACTTCAGTCCATATACTGGAAATGTCATCAGTATAGCATAGGCCCAGTGATTAATGAAAGATTAACTTGTTTCCATTAACCAAAGTTTATCCAATATTAAAAAAAACACAACTGGAAGTGTTGTGGCCTGTCAGTCACTGGCCCTTCCAGCAGCCGAATCGAGGAGGAGGCGGAGTAGGAGTCAGGGTCAGCATCAGGGCAACCTGGGAGCTCCAATGGGGAAGAGGAAATGGAGCTGGCAGACAGAGAGACAGAGGCGGAGCCTGGGCCATCCGTCAGCCCTCAGATGGAGAGTCAGGTCTGGAGGTGGTTGATGAAGAAGAGGAGGAATAGCTGGGTCGAGTGCCTGACGCGCGGCTGCGCAGAAGGCAGAGAAGGAGAGAGCAGTGGAAAGCCGTGGGCCAATCCTGGGGAAGGAAAAGCCACCACTGCGAACAAGGCCTCACCCTAGCTCTGGGGATAAAAGGCAGGGGGCGGAGATGAATAGGTGTGGCAGACAACTATTCATCTTCTAGCCGGATGGACTTGTTAGCCTGCGAGACAAACTTTTTGCCGGGACTGCCGGCATTCTTAATAAAGGAATCTTTTGAGTTCACGTCCGAGGGTTTGTCATGTTTGGGGAGCTGGGTCAGAACAGGAAGTTGAAGAAAACATTGTATTGCATACAGACAGGAAACCCATCAGATTATTTCATATAACAAGGAAATATTTTTGATAATTGTAATACAAAGGGACAATATGTATGACATAGTTAAGACAAAACTTGCAGAGGAAACTCTTTTTGTGCATGTTTATATAGGCTTTCACCGAATGTAATTCTGTTGGAATACATGTTAGAATGTATTTGTATTGCAACTACAGAATTATTCAGCCAATAGATGGCAGTGTTTAGTTTGCATCTATGGTTATAATCTATGGTTCCTTTTGTTCTGAGGAGTGTTCTGTGACTGTTGAAATCATTAAGCAAGGCCCATGGTGACTGTACACTGCACACTTTATTTGATCTGTATAGCTATATAATAATCCTCTGCTACCATTTCTATATAATAAAATAGAATTTCTAACAAATTCATATGTTCAGCCGAAGTGTTGCCTGCTAACAAAATATCAATGTTATGTTGAATTCTATATAAGCTCAGATCATTGCACTTTTTGCTAATTTTTGACTACATGTTGATTACATTTTGTTTATGCAATGGTTATTATATTATTTCTTGTTTCCATAATCTGAGAAGACTAGAAACAGAGGCTGTCTAGAAATAGAGCTGTGTCTAGAAATCAAGTCGGAGAAACTTAACTTCATTGGAGAAATCATGTCATATGAAAAGAACTCTGGAAAAGACACACGTTGGACATCTGAAAAATCTAATCTAATCTATATCCTTTCAGGATTGCAATTAAAATATCAGAATTATGGAATGAGCAAATATCTTGCTGAAAAATGCTCGTGCACCATTTGAGTTTTCCAAACTTTTAAGGTTATGATTCCCTTCACACAAGAAGAATGCCACACTCATCATCACAATGGGACAACCACTAGTCTGAATGTTGACATGGCGGCAGCAATTTCCTCCATAGCAGAAGTGTAAGTTCAAGAATATGATGTTTGTAAGGTCTCAGTTGTATCTGTACCATTTCGTGGTGAGAGCCCCGGTGGCGCAGTGGTTAGAATGCAGTACTGCAGGCTACTTCTGCTGCCTGCCGGCTGCCTGCAATTTGGCAGTTCGAATCTCACCAGGCTCAAGGTTGACTCAGCCTTCCATCCTTCTGAGGTCGGTAAAATGAAGATCCAGATTGTTGGGGCCAATATGCTGACTCTGTAAACTGCTTAGAGAAGGCTGTAAAGCACTGTGAAGCGGTATATAAGTCTAAGTGCTATTGCTATTGCTATTCCAGTGGTCATGACATCAAACACTACAATTTTCTATTCAGTAGCCTGAACTCTGATTTATCATTTTTTAGACTATGATAAATGGTAACATTTGTTAAACATCACTTACCAAAAGATATCCCCGAAACTGATTGTATATTATTGCTGTCAACAAGTTCATCAAAAATAAGTTTCCTGTAACAATATGAAATTGTCTTATTTATTTTTTTAGGCAACAGTACAGTTTTGTTTGTTTTCTTCCTGAAAACTAAAACAATGAACTAACTCAATCTTTACATTCCACCCAATCTGAACACACAACTGAAAGAGCACACTTGAGCAATTATGCCAAGATCCTTGCTTACTCCTTGTATTGTTAAAAACAAATATACAATACAACAAAATGCAATGACAGAAAAATGCCTGTGGAAGAGCAAATGCAGCCCTCATAAAAGAGCAGGAGAAACATGCAATACTGGGAAGTATGAATCACCAATTCAATGTAAAACAAACAAACTAGAAAAATCTCACAGGATTGCATTATACAGGCACATGCTAGCTCTACAGTGTGTTAAAAGCTTTCTCATAAAACATTGCCAATTAATATTTGTTTGCTTCTCTATAGCCTCTTCTCTGGACTACCATCCTGGACAAGAAGGAATCCCTACTTTTCTGCAAATATTCTGAACATCTCGAGAGACCCCGGGAGTGCCATACAAATGTCTACTGTGAATTTCCTTAGTCCAGAATCAACTACTTACAGCTTACCTACAGAAGCTCAGGATTAGTTATACTCCAAATTTCTTTTCCACGGCTTCCTGTCCTGATTACAACCTACTGGGACACAAGTTTTCCTCTGATGAATTTCCTAGGGGAGCTTATAAGCTGTATTTAGGAGCCGCGGTGGCGCAGTTGTTAGAGTGCAGTACTGCAGGCTACTTCTGCTGACTGCCGGCTGCCTGCAGTTTGGCAGTTCGAATCTCACCAGGCTCAAGGTTGACTCAGCCTTCCAGCCTTCCGAGGTCAGTAAAATGAGGACCCAGACTGTTGGGGGCAATATGCTGACTCTGTAAACTGCTTAGAGAGGGCTGTAAAGCACTGTGAAGCAGTATATACCCTGTTTCCCCCAAAATAAGACATCCCCTGATAATAAGCCCAATCGGGCTTTTGAGTGCATGGCAATAAGGCCAAGCGCTTATTTCAGGGTTCAAAAAAATATAAGACAGGGTCTTATTTTCGGGGAAACACGGTAAGTCTAAGTGCTATTGCTATTTACAAGTTCCCAATAAAACTAGTGAAGGCTTCCTTCCCTGCTTAAGATGACAAGTAGACTGTAGCTCTCAGAGCTTAAGAGCAGAATTCACTAGCAACCAGAAAGGTAGTCCATTGGTTGCCCTTATAGTCTTGCCCTTATATCTTCAGTCACACCTCCATTTAGCCACTCACTTTTTATGCACATTCTGCAATTACCATGACATGGAAAATAATGAGTTTACACTGCATGGCTTCTGTGGGTCTTTTATTCAAAGAAACAAACAACTTACCTATTACAGTGAAGAGTATAAAGAAGAAGCAATATGCTCGATTCTTAGAATACGCAGGAATCATCACTGTCCAATAGTTAAAAAAACAATAAATCAGGTTTAAGAAATGTCGCGTTTAAGGTAATAATGCGCACCAATCCTTAAACAGAGACCTATGTAGCTTTTAGCAGTGAAAACAGGGAATTTATTTTAGCAGTTATCCAGGAACTCATCGCTATCTGACGCAAATGAAGGTCTGCAATTCCTGGTTTGGGCTAGAAGCTACGCAGTAGATTACAAAGGCCTATTTGATCATGCTAAGCCTTATCTTAATCTAGCATTCCCCCCCCTCTCATAAACCCCCTCTGCCAAAAAATATCTCAGAAATACCAAAAAGAAGGGTTTAAAAGGGAACAGGCCATTTTTCCACTAGCCTTTCCCTACAACTAATATATGGAGAGCTCCTTGGGAATCAGGCATTCTTTAAATCTACGTAAACAAATATATACATTCTATCCCAAACCAGAAGTAAGACAGCAGCTCTTGGTAGACCTGTTCTCCGTGAAGGTATCTCCTTTGAACACCCTCAAATTTAGTTACTATCACTAGTTCTTGTGATAATAAATTCCACACATTAATTATTCAACGTTTTTATGGAAACTGGATCAGCATATAATATGAGAGAAAGCAAAGTCATTTATATACACTTTTCCAGGGGGGGGGGGGGAAAGGAGTAAAAGGCCCCTAAAGAATGAAGAATCTCTGATACCACAGATTAAGAAGGAAGGGGAAAATATTTTTAGAAAAGGATCCTTACCATCTGGATTGTTTGCGGTTGTCAACAGCACCAGCAATGAAGTTAATGAATCTGTCAAATTATGAAAATATCCTTGCCACTCTTTATCCTGTTGGGCATCCTAACCATAGAGATCCAAATTGTTAGCAAACAGAGTAACCAATCAAAGGCACTTAAGAGCTATGCACTGTCACCTTTGGCCACCCATTCAATCCAATCAAGTACCGAATACATATTTCGTTTAATGGGCTGAAAGGAATCTGGTCTATACAACCCAAGGTAACCAACCCAATTACTTCTCTTGCAGTTGCTTCAGGCAGACAAGTATTTCAATATCCAAATACAAGAGACACTATTTAAACCAGAGAAAAAAGAAATGTAGGACATGACACATCTAGTCTCAGACAGTACTTTATTTTAATAACTTGTTTTCCGGTCAAAACAAGCTATTTCCACATAACACACTCTATGTTGACGTTAGGTTGAACTATTTACAATTTGGAACCTGTTCCTTCTGTACCACATTAATATTGGAAATTCAATCATATAAAATGAAAACATTGCAAATTGCAATTCCAGATAATCCAACAAATTTTATTTTTCCTTCATGAGACTAAGTGGAATGCAATTGCCAAAGAGAGGATTAATTGGGAATACAAGAAAGGCATGTAAGGAAAGTATTATGCACTACTCTGGCCAATCCAACTGATTCAAAATTCTGTCTTCTATAGCAAAAAAGCCTATTTTTATCCAGGTTTGTTGCTCATACATAGTCAGCTCTGAGTATGCTTGATGAGAATTGACAACAGAATGTACAGGAACCAAATGAAAACACATACACGCACACACACACACAGGGAAATATAGCAAAGCAAAAGGTCGAAGGCCGTTGCTTTGTAGAATCCTAACCTGCTTAATAGGACCTGAACTGTCTGTATGAGATGATTTTATCTTCACTTTACTCAGGAAACTCTTTGAACATAATGGTATTAGGCAGCAGGACTGAAATGTATCATTTTTCTCACAAAATTCCCTGGTAGTTTTTCAATAAAGTGAATTTTCAAAAATGGCTCCCTATGACCATGGAGGAATCTTGACATGCAACCTTAACGAATGCAAAAATTACGGGGAAAACAGAGCAGCAAAAGCAGAGACGAGAGAGGTGAAAAATTACAGAAGGGGATTAATATCTTATCCACAACTTTCCAGAAGGAATTCAGAAAATATTCAGGAGAATGACAAGGAAAAGCTGGCAAATCTCAGCTATGAAATTGCCCTTCACAGAAAATGCAGAAGTTATTTAGTTCTGCTCTACCAGGGAATGTAAGATGCAGGAAAGAATCGTGTCTTGTAATTTTACTGACAATGTGACAATGGTATGAATAATTATCAAGTAAAATGATGAGCAAGGGAAAAAGTTGCCCAGTTTTATCGTAATGTTATGCCTAAAACATGACATGGGAGAATTTACATTTCAGAAAAAAAAGTTTACTTTAAAAAATTATACATCTTTTTATATGTACTGTATATTTTTATATATAAGCAACTGTTTTGTCCTAGACAAAGATTTCATTACATGTGTTACTTACTTTTGTCCGAGCAAACAGCAGCATGCCAAACATGGTAAAGAGAAACAGGTGAACAGCTAAGAGCAGCATAACACTATTAGGGAGAAAATATAATGCCAACATTATTCCTTCATCACAACACAGGACATATGTAGAGAAAGAGATGCCATAGACAACAGTCAAAAGTGAACCAGAAATATATATA
>QLTV01003467.1:2997872-3020107 GCA_003457575.1 Thermophis baileyi
ATATATTGTTCCTACAGAGGAAAATGTGTCAAATGAGGAAAATAAGCCAAACGCATCGAAAACTAAGAAGCAGGTGACCTACTTTAGTGGGCACCTTCAAATGGCAATGAAGAATTTTTCACTCATGAGAACAGACTTCCTCCTATGTCACCAAAATCTCAGCTGCAGAAATCTTACTGCCAGCTGGACAGGGGAATGTCATCACTGCTGCTCTTTGGAGCATCTTCATTCTTCCAGCACTGGTTCCAACCCAAACTTATTCAGTTTTCCATTTTTTTCTTTCTCAAATGTTAGTTTAATGTGAAAGAATGTATGTCAGGCTGAAGCCATTTTCTTTGGATCTTTGGCCTGACACACTTTATGCTATTTTAAAATGTATTCTTTCCTGTGGGAATTTGGGAGGGGCAGTTGCATGAGGGATGTCTGCATGTAGCCATAACAAATTCCTTCTAGATTGTCAAGGTCATCCTTTGTCCTGCACCTGCACGGAAGGAGATGGGAGTTCCTACCAAGCTTCCAGATGAAGATTGGTTCATGTGACGAACTTGGGGGTGTGGGGGCAAAGGCTTGAACTTTCAACTGGGTGGAGAAACCCCGGAGATTTCAGATTCGGGATTTCTCCCAGCCGTGCTGACATGGCTCTGCTAATAAATTGGAACTTTGAGGAATGCTTTGCCTCGGACTCTGATTTAATTTCAGATGCTATTCAGAACCCTGACAATGTATTTATTAGAGACTGGCAAATACTAGGGAGGTGCATTTTGAAGGTGCAATATTTGGGGGACAAGTAGATCATTTGGCTTTTCCTCAAACTACCCAAATTCATAAGCTTTTGGAGTTTTCCTGAAGGAGATCTTCCAGAACAATAAGTGTTTGTGGTGTTTTACTTCTGGAAAACTGCTGTTATTGCCAGGATAAATGTTGCCCAAATATTCTACTACCAAAATATAAATTTGGCTTATCTCTAGCAGGCACTACATGTTGTTACATACCTTGTAATTTCTGGCAATGTCCTCTTGATGCTTTTTAGTGTTTTTTTCATCATTGAAGAATTCTGGAGAAGGAAGAAAGGTCGAAGGATACGTCTTATCCTCAGGTTCTAAAAAAAAAAGAAAACATTTAGTAATGACCACAAAAACAGAACAATACCTTTACATTAATTCCACCATTAATTCAATAATCATTATGTATGACTGCAATAACTACAAAGTCAAATAAAACCCACGATCCCTCACACAATGCAGTCATCTGACTAACAAATGGACAAAAGACAAGCATCAAACTTCATTAATCCAAGTGGCAAAGCCTCATCCGGATCTCTCTATTGCACAGTAAGAATTAGGGAGAATCCCTTTGCAGAATTAATGTTCACTTGTGACCCTCCTAAGTCAAAATCAAGATTTGTCGAGTCCTAAAAACTACTGCAAAATAAAATTATCTTAAAAAGCAGATGAACAAGCCCATCGAAAAGAAAATCTGCTTTCTGTATAAGGAGCTATCGCTCTGTACAGTTACTTACTGTGGCTGACTGTTTTAACTAAGTTATTAGTGTATCAGTTACCAGATAATTTAACGTTACTGAACTATCCTGACAAATTTCCATAGGATATGCATCTTCTGTGGCCTTCCACATGCCATGCTAAGGCAGACGTAGCTCTCAAGCGTTGGTACAGCTTGGAGACAGGTATACTGGAGTATGCTGGAAAAATTCAACTGCTGTGAGGGTACAGCGTAAACAATGGAAGGAGAGAACAGAATGCCATGATCGGAACAGTGACCCAGAAGGCTGACAAGGGATATCTGACATTGCAAAATTTTGTTACAGGTTCTACTCGCTTCTTCTCTAAATGATATCATTTACTGATTGCTTAAAATCAGCATCTTTCCTTTCATTTCTCCAAGGTGCTAACCTGAGAATTAGCACAAATTTGTTTATCCATTTTATCCTCATAACTCTATGAAAGAGGTTAAGCTCAGTCATCCGTATGCTAATAATGAAAACTTCAGCCTGGAAGACCAATGAAGTACTTCATTGGGTGACCTTGGGCAATCATCAGTAACGAATCTAAACCTATCTTGCAACGGCATTAGGAGGATAAAATAATTGTGGAAGGTACAATCACATATATCATTCTGAGCTTCTTAGGGGAAGGACAAAATTAAAAGGATCATGTTATTTATTACTGCTGTTGCAATTATCATCATACATATTTATTTTATTACAGAATTCAGACCGAAGTTATGCTAGTTCTAAGTTTTCCATATGTAAACACAGAATACACACTGACAATAGCAGGTGTACAACCAAGCAGCATTAGTGTTTTATTTGTCCCAATCTCATATCAAAATGATCACGGGCCATCTCTGAATCCATAGATTCCCTGACTCCCTGGCATTCATCCAAGCATCCACACGCCTTACTTCATGACAGGAAGAACTCAGCGAAATGCTCCAGTCTATAAGGGAGATGAGCAGGACCAGGATGTAGGCCATTAACCACTTGGTTTTCCGAAATTCTTCCCATCCAATTAAGTAGCTCTAGTGAATCAACATATTTGAATATCACTTAGGTTACTGTTCAATAAGCAAAAGGTTCCAAATAATTTTCTTATGATATTTTGGTAAACAGCCAAACCAGCTATTAAGAAAATGCAAGATCTGATCATGTGGTAGCTTTGGAGACTATGTTCCCAATCCCAGTCCCTAAAGACAAAATGTTTTGATCTATTTGGTATACATTTATGGAACAAAGCATTACATCTATATTCCCACCAAGCATTATACTTGGCTTCTGAGCAACAGGCTATCCTCCACAAAGGGGTGCTTAAAAGTTGAGACAAAGCCTACATTTAATTTAAGTGTAAAGATAGCATTTAAATTAATTGCAATTGTTATGGTTTCTTTCTAAACATTTAACCTTGTATCTTTCCCTTACAGGAAAAATTACAATTTTGCAGCCTCTTTCAGAGCAGCTCGGGGGGATTAAACACAGGGTTTGGGACTCACAAATGGCTCAGAGGTCTCAGATAATATGCCTCTAATTTAAACTTTCAAAAATCAAAATTTCCTGAGATTTCATTTTTGGAGCTGCAAACAGGCACAGAGACTTAGTGTGTAACCTTTTCCAAACTTGGGCTTCTTTTAAGATTCCAATTCTCAATCAACACAGCCTACAGGCTGCTAATTTACATTTTAAAACAAATAATCCATCACATCTGGGAGAATTAATTTGCAATGATTAAAATAATCCCTTCGAAACCACACTTTGGGACCCTGGTAAGTTGCGTAGAACAAAGAGGATATCTGCTACCAAGAAGTCCCAGAGACAGCAAAAGGAGCAAATCTATCCTGATATACTACTTTTTTTGCATTTCAGAAGAAAGGTAATTATGGGTGAGTGGGTCATTTCTGGATACAGTCATTGTTTACTCAGCTGTAACAACCCACAGAGGGTGCCAAGAAGACACTGCAATTTGTAATGCATCCATCTTTCAGCATCAGCCTACATTAAATATTTTGCAAAGGACTATAATGCAATTATATTAAAGATATATGATATATTTAGCTTTTCTAAATAATGTATATAACCACCTTTCTTAAATATATACCCCTGGATAGTTCAGACATTATAATAAACTGCCAATACAGCTGCACTTATATTGGGTTCAACTAAGATCCTGGCCCAACACATGGGGAAGAATCAGATCTTCACAGGCCAAAAGGGTTGGGCCTTCAAGGTCTCAGAGGGGAAGGATGTTCCATAGGGCAGGTGCTATGACTGAGAAGTTGCATCTCCTAGGTCTGGTCACATGACATAGTTTAATAGAGGGGACCCAGATTATGCCCATTCTGTCAGATCTAATGGGACAGATAGATAACCTTGGGGAGAGGCAGCTCTGCAAGTAACCTGACCCTGTGCCATGCAGGGCTTAAAGGTGATAACCAGCAATTTGGATTGTGCCCAGAAGCATATTAGAAGCAGTGCACCTTGTGTAACAACAGTGCAAACCTAGCAGACTTTAGTGCACTCTAAAGTGTACTAAAGTCTGCTAAAATGCAGTGTACCCTACTGCATTCTGAACCATGAAGCTTGTTTGGGTGTTCTTCAAGAGCAGCCATGTAGAACGCATTGCAGTAGTTAAACCAGGAAGTGACTAAAGCTTGAAATACTGTAAGCAAAGACTTCTGGTCCAAGAACAGGCACAATTGGCATACAAAATGGATTTGTACAAAACCACAGCTGCCATCTTTTCTTTCAACAAGAACTGTAGATCCTAAAGGTTCCTAAATTGCATACTAATTCCAGCCAAAGGAATACCATCAAGAGTTAAAGGTGGAAAATTTCCAGATCCAGGAGGCCCCAAACCAGGGGTGAAATGCTACCGGTTCGGGCCGGTTCGCCCAAACAGGTAGTAAAAAATGCTACCTATTCGCCCAAACCGGTAGTAAAAAAATGCTTTAAAAAAGTTTTAAAAAAGGTTCCGACAATCAGCTGTGACAATCAGCTGTGCCGCGCAATCATCAGAACCTTTTTTAAAAACTTTTTTAAAGCATTTTTTTACTACCGGTTCCGGCGAATAGGTAGTAAAAATGCTTTAAAAGGTTTAAAAAAGGTTCCGAGGATCAGCTGTGACAATTAGCTGTGCCCCGCGATCGTTGGAACCTTTTTTTTACTTTTTTAAAGCATTTTTTACTACCGGTTCCGGCGAATAAGTAGTAAAAAATGCTTTAAGAAATACAAAAAAAAATGTTCCAACGATTGCGGGCACAGCTGATTGTGGGAACTTTTTTAAAAACTTTTTTTAGCATTTTTTAACTACCGGTTCAGGAGAACCGATAGTTAAAAAAATGCTTTAAAAAGTTAAAAAAAAAAAGTTGGCCACGCCCACCGTCTCATGACCCCCCCCACCAAGCCACACCCACCAAGCCACGCCCACAGAACCGGTAAGGAAAATTTTTGAATTTCACCACTGCCCCAAACCCATTCTATCCTGCCAGAGTTGAGTCACAGACTTCCCCATCCAGACTCTCACAGCCTCCAGAAACTGAGGAAGCACACTGAAAGCATTGTTTGTCCAGCCAGAGGTTGACATATATAACTACATTTTATGCATAATTATAAATCATCCTCATATGTGACCTAGTGGTTCCTTGTAGAATGGGTGAAGAGAAAAACACTTCACAGAGAAGGGACCTCGGGCTACATCTTTCTCCTCCTTCAATAATACCGAGTGGAACCAGTGTTGAAGGAAGAAGAACACTGAACAATGAAAAACATTGTTCCCCACTCCTTTCCTCCAAGCCTGGCTCAGAAGGATATTGAAATCTGTTGAGAGAATCCAGAAGGGCTTTCCAAAGGTTATCTACAAGTTCAATCAATGCTGTCTGAAGTAGCATTCAAAGCCTTCTCCAGCAAGCTTTGAAACTGAGCATTTGCTATCGTCTCATCAACTTTCCCTTAAAAAGGTTGAAAATCAGGCAAAGTTATCCAAAACGTGATATGATATGTATCTCAGAGCTCACTAACCTTTACAGAGACGTCTACTATAAAGACAAGGAAGCAAAGCAGTTCAATGCTTTCAGTCAGGCCACAAGGAGGCTTCCAAGCTTCTGAGCGATACCGAACATCTGATGTGACAGTAAGTGAAGAAGGTGTTTCAATGAAAGCAAGAGCCAGGATTAGTGTAATGGTGAGAATCAAAATCCTTAAAGAGAAAGAAAATAACACGTGTGGCAATTAAAGAGAAAAAAAGGCCAAAAGTTCATTTTCCAAAATGTTTCATGTCATAAAGTGATAAAGGAATATGTGTTTTCTAAAACATTGTTTGATGGAGAAATATAATTCAGTTGGCAAAAGCCTCATCAAGTTTTATAAAGACAGGAGCTCAGCCAATCCTTGCTCAGCTGCCTGTGGCAACAGATCACCTGAAGATGCCAGCTAGGGTTGCCAGCAAAGCATCAGGAAATCTATTGTCTCGTCCTATTATCTAGACCACTAAACCCTGCAGCTCAACTCTGCCCTCACAGAAACTGCTCATATTTTTTAAAAGTCCTTGAAAGAGAAGCAATTAGCAAAAAACTAAAATACTGAAAATTGGAAGCAGCAGTAAGGATTTGTGGGATTAGAAAAAACAGCTGATCTACTCAAAGAAACAGAACAGCGTGGGGGAGGGGGAAAGTTCTCACCATTGGCAAACTTCTGAATAATACCACCGATAAAGCCACAAGGAGTTAGAGTCCACACGATGATTTATAGAACGATACTAAAGAGGTGAAAGATAGAGAGGTGATTCAAGCATCACTTTTAATTTGCTCTTCAAGTATGGAAGTTAAAGTTTTATAGGTAAATAATAACACTACTGAGGAAACATCTATTAATGACTAGGCAAATTTGGGCCAAAGTAGACATTCTGCAAGCATGAAACATGCAGTTATGTATCAGTTCTGTTTTAGTTCATTTCAGATAGAGCTTTCTTTTTTACATATTTACAGAATATTTACCATAGTCCACAGTTTCTGTAAGTTTCATTTATTTATTAAATTTGCCACCCATCTCGTAACGAAACAGGGTCCTTCTGCCAGCCGAATGGCATCGCTTAATAGCCCTGATAAAGTTGAAAAATCAAAAGCAACTGCCTTGCTTAGCAACAGAAATTCTGTTCCCAATTGTGGTCATAAGTTGAGGAGTACCCATATTGTTCAAAGATGTAAAAACACAACATGCACATAATATTTTTTTACAAACATTCTGAATTATCTGATGTTATAGATCAATGGTGTCAAACTCGCGACGACACGTCGTCATGTAACGTATTGCAACTTTTTTCACCTTCGCTAAACCGGGGGTGGGTGTGGCCAGCCCGTGACACATCTGGCCCGCAGGCCACAAGTTTGACACCCCTGTTATAGATGATAAATCATAAACTTTGAAGTATAAATCAACATTTCAGGAGGAAAGAAGAGTACTGGAGCTTTTACTAACAGTCCTTTACTTAAAACAGTACACTAGGACCAAAGTATATATATAGCAGGTAAACTTTTACCTGAATTGCATCTTCAATGAATACTACAGCTTGGTTGAAGTAGAGGTCAGGGTCATCGATGACTGCAAGATTCAAAAACACAATGGTTGTAAAATGGTTATAGAATGGCATTCTTTTGTTTATTTGGGAGTGTTCAAACATATTAGCTAACATACCTTAATGATTCAAGGAACAATTTAAAAAATGAGGAAGAGAAACTCCACACCCTTCTGTTGACTGGCATCAAGAAAAAGACAAAGGAATTGGCTGTCATTTAAGTTACCTTAACAAATTAGCCTTTTATGACATATATCAACAATATTTTGAAAACTAGCTTATAAGTAAAATCTTATCTTTCCAGTGTACTTCTCAAGCTGTGGCGAAAGGAGGGCCACTACCTTACTTCAGTTTTAAGTGCTACCCTCTGCGATCTTAAGCAAAGTTCATTTCTCTTTCATGCACACACATGTACACTGCATTTCTCTCTCTCTCTTGAAGCCAGCTTCCAATTCTAATACATATTACACTCACATTAAACTCTTTAATAAATGTGGTAAGAATTACTAAAATAACATGCACAGGGAGCTGTGAGTTTATTAACATATCAGGCAGCAGACTTATACTTCTCCCCAACCAACCCATTACACAAGAGCAGAGCAGGAGTGCCAGGCTAGCAATAGACATCGATAGACATATAGACATAAGCAATATCTATATATACTATGCAAAAGAGACAATCAACAAGACAAAAAGGAAAAGGAAAAGACAAAAACACCTCACCATCAGCAATCAGCATCCAGATGAGCAGAGATTAACTCCAAGATTAACATCAGACCAACAATCAAATAAAGAATACCCTAATCAAGGAACTGCCAAACAAGCCCAGTAAACAGCCCAATCAAAGAACATCTAAACCATCCCCACCAACCCTAACAGGGCAACAACTAGAATATAAACTGAGAGTAAACCCCACTCCCTACGAACACTGATGATGATGCCTAGTTTGGGTAATGAAATGTCTGCAACAAAACAACCAAGCTCAGAGAGCACTAAGCACCCCTAAAAAATTTAATTTAAAAAAAAAAATCAAAACAAAAGCACTTTCCCACAAAAAGGATTCTTTACAGTTCCAAAATCTTATGTCAAATGGATTCTTAGTCTTTTTAGCAGCTTTTTAAAACTTTTTAAAAGTAGACAAAGGGCAGGGAAGAAATGGCGAACTGAAGGTGGCTCTGCCAAGAGGAGCCGATAATCACAGAGGAATGAAGAGCCAATAAGTAGACTTGCTCTTTCATAATTTCTCTCCAGAGAAGTAGAGGTCTTGAGATCACCCACAAGAGCCCCAACAGCCATTCCTCCCAAGGAGACTGCAAAACAGCAGTTTCTGGCAGTTTAAAAATCTAGGTGGAGGGGGAGTAGCCATGATGTTCAAACAGCAGTAGCACCTTTGATTTGTTATGCACACAAGTCCTAGTTAAGAAAGCCAATTTAAACTACTGAGTCAAAAACATATTTGTTCATTTATTTACTGGGGGAAATGATCCAAAGCTATAGATTTGTAAATAGAAAAAGTATGTGAAAATTATGGTGTGCTTCCCCACCTTCGGGAGCAATAACTGCAATGAAATGTGTCCTATAAAGTTCACGGCTTGGAGGAATTTTAGCCCGGTTCTTCTTACAAAACAGCTTCAACACAGGGATGTTGGGAGCTTTTTCTGAAGTACTGCACACTAAGTAATCTTCTTCAGCAGACTTAGCACCAACCACAAAATTCAACATTTAGATATTCCCAAGAAGTTTAATGGCAACAAATGATTTAGTTTACTTTTTCTGTTCAATTTGCTAATGTTATTATGCAACTGATGTATTGTGTTTGAATAATCTTGTAAGAATTTTGCTTTGTAAATTACTTGGATGTTTGGGAAACCTTGTATTTCAAAGAAACAATTGGAGCAGTAAAGGAATTAATAGTTAAGTAATATCCTGAGAGCAAACTTTGCCCAGCCCAAAGGGGGGGGGAGGGTAAGGCAAGAGCAGACTTGATTTAGCAAGAACAGAAATACTTGGGATGATTTAAAAATATCAGAGAATATCACAATACAACTTTTCTAACTAGAATAACTGAACTGTAACAAATCTACATGATCGCTAGATGGAAGCAAAGAATTAAGAGTTCAGTATTCCTTTGCTGCCATCTAGAGGTCAATTGTTTTTTTTCTATTAGATATAGTAGTCTTGCAATTATTAAGAACAGAAAATTCCATGCAAGTTGGTCCTTAGGTGTATTTGAGAATTAGGGGGCAAAGCGATGATTTATACAATGCATTTTGCATTGTTGATGAACACATCGTTACTTTATAAAAAGTATAAAAACATGCTGAGATGTGTATTGGGCGGCATACAAATTTTGAAAAATAAAATAAATAAAATATTAAAGAACTTCCTCAACTACCCTGTTTCCCCCAAAATAAGACATCCCCTGATAATAAGCCCAATCGGGCTTTTGAGTGCATGGCAATAAGGCCAAGCGCTTATTTCAGGGTTCAAAAAAATATAAGACAGGGTCTTATTTTCAGGGAAACACGGCAGCTGTCAATTAAATTAAATCAATTTGGTTGTTTTATGCCCATAATCACCCTATATATTTAAAAGATGTATGTCTAGCTTGAACTTTCACGCGCAGAGTAATATGCACTTGTACTCACAAACAATTCCCATTAGGTTCCATATTGTTATTCCCTTAAGAAAACTGCTTAGGAATCCTAATATACTTTGAGATGTTTTCAAAACCACCTTGTGCAGGAAAGTATTATCAGATGGTTTACTGCTTACCTCATCTACAAGATCAAAGGAAATCAAATAAAAGAAGCATCATTTGTAACAGAAGATTGCAACAAATTACATGTTACTTCACCCTGTCCCTTTATTCTCTGTACTTCAGTACATCCAACCCCAACAAATATGTGTTTATTGGTAGCTACATAACTAGGATAATTAGATAAGTAGAGCAAGGAACAAAAATTGGTAAATCAGTAGGAAATCACCACAAGAGACCAGAAACATCCCTCTGCTGAAGTATTAAGCAAGACCGTTTCAAACTGTTAGAAACAATTCCAGGAAATACCTCTTATGGAATGCTGAGAATAAAACATCTAAAGAGACACAGCTGAACTCTTGTCTCTTACTATAATGTTAATGTAATTCATAAATATATTCCTAAAAATTTACTCCAAGTCCTAGAGGCAGGATGCATCTAAAGGGAAAGAAAGTTGGTAGACAGGCCTTTATTTATCAAATTGTAGAAAAAAAATGACAGGTAGGGAAACACCTCATGTCTCCTTGTCCTCTCTGAAAAATAAATGCCATTATCAACAAGGGGTAAACAACAGATGTAATAATATACAAAAAACCTCTCTGCCTAACTGTGTGGAAAGCTTTAATTGGCTCCAGTTTTACAAGGGAATTGACAGGTACGTAAACCAGGACAGGAAAAAGTGGCTCAGTCTTGTTCCATCTTGTAAAATCATGAGAGACTTTACTCCGTGCTAAGCTGGCCTATCCCTAACTGAATAATTCAACTGGGAGGCCAACATCTTTTTCCATACAGTAACTGCTTCCAACTATCAAAATGTTCTGTTAGGAAAAGTTTTTGAACGTTCAGTAGGAATTTGCTTTCCTGAAACATAAATCCCTAAATCTGTCTTCTGTCTTTGATGACCCACTTCGATGCTGAAAGTGTGTTATCATATACCATTCAGTCCTCTCTTCTCAAAACTAAATACAGGTAGTTCTCGACTTACAACCGCAATTGAACCCAAAATTTCTGTTGCTTAAGCAAGACAGATGTTAAGTGAGGTTTTTCCTCATTTTATGACCTTTCTCGCCACATTTGTTAAGTGAATCGCTGCCATTAAGTTAGTAACACGGTTGTTAAGTGAATCTGGCTTCTCCATTGACTCTGCTTGTCAGAAGGTCGCAAAAGGTGATCACATGACCCCAAGACACTGCAACCATCTTAAATCAGTCAGTTGCCAAGCATATACATTTTGATCATGTGACAATGGGAATGCTGCAACGGTTAAAATCTGGCTTTTCCATTGACTCTGTCAGAAGCTCGCAAAAGGTGATCACATGACCCCAGCATATTGCGACCGTCATAAATGTGAGTCAGTTGCCAAGTGTATAAATTTTGATCATGTGACAATGGGAATGCTGCAATGGGTGAAAAACGGTGGTAAGTCACTTTTTTCAAAGCTGTTGTAACTTTGAATGGTCACTAAACAAACTGTTGTAAGTTAAGGACTATCTGTATTGCCCATTCTTTCCATCTCTTCACAGGATTTAATGTCTCCTAATTAGCCTCACTGCCTTTCTGCACCTGATCCACCTTCTTTGAATCCTTAAAAGAAAGTGGATCCAGCCATTGCAAACCAATTTGATTTGAAAACTATTTCTGTTGTTGCAGTTAAAAACTACATTTGTCTTTTGAATTTTTGAATAGCCACATCACGAGGCTAACTTGCAATCATTTTGCACTCAACTACCATTCCAAAATCCTTCATACACTGTAAACAATCCAGGTATCCTGATTCTGTTCGTAAGTATATTACTCTTTTAAGTGAAGAATTTTACATTTGTCATTTATAATTCTGTTATTTTATTTTCAGCCCACTTCTCTAATCTAGGAACTTCATTTTGCATTGTGTTTCTGATAGTAAAGTTCCACATTTCTGTAAAAAAATTTATCCACTCACTCACTACTCAATTAATATTTTAAAATAATATTTTAAGTACAAAATTGTTCTGACTAAGAAGAAATGCTACAGGCATCAGCCAATCAGTCTTAAGCAAGCCTACAGCCTTACCATTGAAAAATTCTGTGCTCTATCACAAAGTCAAGCTATGTATTGATTGCATTGTGCAAAGGCCACATCACTCTGAAACCATGATGCACATCCTTGCCATTACTATCCATGTTTCCAAATATATGTTAAAAACAATTGTTATATGGTCAGTTAGTGGATAATGGAAGACTTTGGAGTAGATTTTCAGAAATATTATAGGCAAAGTAATGAAAATGAAATATTATAGGCACAGCATGAAAATGAAAGACTAATTTTTAGCAATCTGAAGGTTTATTAACAAATTATCTTAATTAGAAAGATCTGACACAAAAGTTCTAAAGTGAACTGTTGTTTACAACAATGCTACAAAAGGACAAGGCTTTATCAGAGTTTCAATAATTATAAAACGGTTACCAAAGACTGCATGAGATTGATAGATTGCAGTTACAGCGACTGATTCCACCGCAGAAACATCAATTAAAATATAATGTGATCTAGTGTCTTGGATAAGGATTACTTTCTTCAGCAACGTGTGGCTGGTAACACTACTTTTGTGCATGACTTCCAGGGTAGATAAAAACCAATGATTTTTTTTAAAAAAAATCAAAAAAGTTCTATTTTTTTTTATTTAAATTGGATTTTTTTTAATTTAAATTGGATTTTTTTATTTTTATCAAATTTATTTTAATACAATGCTTTTGGAGTAAAAATCTATCTAAAGAGAGTTTTCTATTTAAGATACATTAATAATTTAATTTATTCAGCATGAAATGGAGCTTAGTTATGTAGCATGAGGCTATATATTCTGCAATATTGGGACTGTCGGTGAGTCAACAGCAGGTCAGAGGAGGAGCCGCTACGGGACAGAGATGACAGCTGCTCTTTAAAAATTATGATTTAAATCGAGTTGATTTAAATCAAGCCTTTTTACTAGTGATTTAAATCATGATTTAAATCGTAATTTAAATTGACTTGATTTAAATCAAATCCACCCTGATGACTTCCCAACTGATTACTATGATATCCCAGTCTCCAAGAGTATTTAGAAAGAAGGCAATTATTTCAGCTCTAAAAGCCAAATTTATTCTCAATTTGATTCTTATAGAACATAACACGTAACAACAATTTTGTATGAATGCTGTTTTGGAATTAGAAGCATGCAAACTTCTAAGTTGGATGGAGGGATGAAGAGGATGGAATCTGTAATTCAACACAGCTGAAGAACATCACATTGGGAAAAGGAGAATAAATCTACAGATGCTCCAACTAAAATTTAGCCTTTGAAAGTACAGGTAGTCTTGACTTACAATAGTTCATTTAGTGACTGTTCAAAGTTACAACGGCACTGAAAAATATGACTTAAGTTCGTTTTTCACAGTTACAATCTTTGCAGCATCCCCATGATCATGTGATCAAAATTCAGATGTTTGGCAGCTGGTTCATATTTATGACTGCTCCAATGTCATGTGATTTTGCGATCTTCTGACAAGCAAAATCAATGGGAAAGCCAGATTCACTTAACCACCAGGTTACTAACTTAGCAACTGCAGTGATCTATTTAACAACTGTGGCAAGAAAGGTCGTAAAATGGGGCAAAATTAACTTAACAAATCTCTCACTGAACAACAGAAATTTTGGGCACAATTATCATTGTAAGGCGAGGTGGCGCAGTGGTTAGAGTGCAGTACTGCAGGCTACTTCAGCTGACTGTTCAGCAGTTCAGCGGTTCAAATCTCACCGGCTCAAGGTTGACTCAGCCTTCCATCCTTCCGAGGTGGGTAAAATGAGGACCCAGATTGTTGGGGGCAATATGCTGACTCTGTGAACCGCTTAGAGAGTGCTGTAAAGCACTGTAAAGCGGTATATAAGTCTAAGTGCTATTGCTATTGCTAAGTTCAGGACTACCTGTATTAAGAAATAAAGGGAAGAATTTTTACAGGTGGTGCTATAAATATTTTCCTTATCACTACTACTGATAAAGATGATTTTCCAAACTTGAGGGAATCAGTATCAGAATCAGTATCAGAATCAGTATCACCGTATATGTATTTTTAGTTTTGACAATACTTTATTTTTCAGTATGACTTAACAGTGCTCCCTAACGTATCTGCTAAATTGATCGTGCTGAATTTGTTTCCCAAATAGACTTTCATGCCCTCTCATTTATGATAAGGATACAAATGATGAAAAGTGGACTGTTCCTTTATCAGTCCATCAGGCATCCTTAGGAAGGGGATTTAGCCACTAGTAATTTCTGGTTTTCTATTGTGTCCTAGGATCTCAAAGATGCAGCATTTAAAAGTCTCTTCCAAAGAGGCTGGCTTTCAATTATCCTTTATGGTCTCTAAAATTGAGTGGGGAAAGGAAAGAAAGGCTCAGGCAGGAGCCTCAGATTATCTTTCTCCCACTGTTCTTTCTATTATGAACTCTGGACATGGATTGAAACCTAAGCATGTATTCAAGGAAGAAATGTGTAACTAGTTTCGCTAAGCAGATTACCGTATCTTAATTTTATTTGGAATTCTGTGTGAGACTGTTGCCTTCCCTTATTTTCCTCTATTTCTCTTTGCCCAATACAGAAAGCTCCTTTTATATACATAAAGATCTATATTCATTGGTTTAATAAAAATATTCCCTATGTGAAAGACCACAGCTACTCCTTCTGTTTCCCAATCGGCAGAAAGGTTAATTTCTGTATTTCTTGACTTTGGGCAAGAAGATCCAAAGCATCCTATTTTTCACAGGTCTGGGCTGACAAGAGAAGACCTTTGTAGAAAGACAAAAAAACTCTAAACTAGACAGGTGAGAATATGTCAGGGGATTCAGCCTAACCTTACAGTACAGCCTCTCTTAAATAACTTTTCTGAGGTTTCCTTTAAAAATGGGATCTGCCAGTGAGGTTTTCTTATCCCCCTCTCAGCTTATGCAAGTATGCAAGCCATGGAATATCTCACAGGATGTAATGAGTATAATTGAAGAAGACTGCAGTGTGAAATGCCCGTTCAGTTTCAGGTGGCTGCAGTCTCCATTCTCCTCTAGCATAATCTATTCCTCCTGTACTCTATTGCCTCCCAACCAACGAATCAGTCCTATGAGACCACTGAGCATTTTCAGTCTTGAGTTCCACTTCTGGAGATTTTTCCCCCCATTCCTACAAACAGAAATATTATTTTGTAGTACTAAACATTTTGAGGATCCCTGCCTTTCCCCACCAAAATAGATCTTAGCTGTCGCCTCCCTCTTGTGCATGAAGTATGCTGTTCTGTTCACAAAAACAACTCAATCAGAGAGAAATTGCGCAGCGGTCGTGGACCACTGATGGTCCGCGAGAAAGTTTTGGTGGTCCACAGAAAAATTTGCATTTTTTATATTGCATTAAATACTATTTATCTTTTTTAAATAAAATCTTATTAGTGGTCCGCGGGATTTAAAATTATGAATTTAATGGTCCTTGAGGTCCGAAAGATTGGCGACCCCTGAAATAGAGGATATGATTGAAGGAACCAGATTTTAATCTCATGTCACAGCAGGTCCAAAGCATGTAGGGCAGTGTTTCTCAACCCTGGCATCTTTAAGATATGTGAACTCTCAAAATTCCCGACAGGTTGAGAAACACTGTGATCTACTGCATAACAGCACTCCATGTGCCCACAGCTGCTGTTTCACTGCATCATGCGAAAGTGCCCTGTTCCCTGGCTCCATCTTTACAGCTGTCTACCTGATCCCAAGTGGTTACACCCACACAAATGCCCAACGGCTGGGTTCATCCCACAGGCTAAATAAACTCAGAACATATCACCTATTGGCTCTGGGCATTAGGTGAACCTGGGACTCTGTTCTGAAGCACATACTGTTCTAACTGTACCACTGCAACCCTAAACTGGATCTCTGTGATCCACTCCAGGACCAACAGCGAAACGAAGGCTCTCAGCACTCCTAATCATACACCTGGGAGACAGATCCAAACTTACTTTGCAGTGGGTCTGCAAAGCCAAGCCCTTTTTTTCCCCCATGGGCCAACAATCCCAGTCTCCCTACTTGACCTGGAACCTGGCATCCGATATTCCACCTACGATTTTAAGATTCGGTTCCTAAACTCAATCGAAAGCTCCGGGAGCTCTCATTCTGATCAAGCCCCGGCTTGGGAGAGAGGCGACGGGGTTTGAGGTTTTTCATCGCCAGCCTTCCTCGGCCTGCAGCGTCCAGTTCCTCCCAGTACCGAGAAGCAGCCCAACAGGCACTCCCAATTGTCCCGGGTCTCACCAGGCCCGCCAGAACGAGGCGAGGAGGCCGCGGACACGCAGCAGTGTCCATCATCCTCCAGGTCTCCGCTGTCCCTGCCCGAGTAGAGCCGGTGACGCTTGGCAGCCCCTGGCAGCGGAGGCGGCAACAAAGGCTCTTTTTCCAGGCTTCTTCCCTGCTCCATGAATCACAACGTAGCCAGCGTACTAGGCAGAAACGGCGCCTGCAGCTGCCCATCCAAGAAAAGCGGCCTGGCCGCTGAGCTTCCGCTTGTGATAAGTAGCGAAGGCACAGCTCCGCCCGCTACACGTGATCGGGGTGGGGTGTGTGGGGAAATAAAGGTTGTAGCAGCGTTGCTTCTGCTTGTGCGAACTCAAGTTGCGGGGTGAGGTTGGTGATCAGATATCCTTACGCTATCCTGATATCCTCATTTGCCTTATCAATCAATCAATCAATCAGAATAGAGCTGGAAGAGACCTTGAGGTCTTCTAGTCCACCCCCTTGCTCAAGCAGGAGATCCTATACCATTTCAGACAAGTGACTGGCCAGTCTCTTCTTGAAAACCTCCAGTGATGAAGCGTCCACGATTTCTGAAGGCAAGCTGTCCCACTGGTTAATTGTCCTCCCTGTTAGGAAGTTTCTCCTTAATTCCAGGTTGCTTCTTTCATTAGTTTCCAACGGTTGTTTCTTGTCCTGCCCTCTGGTGCTTTGGAGAATAATTTGACCCCCCTCTTCTTTGTGGAAGCCCCTCAAATATTTGAATACTGCTATCATGTCACCCCTAATTCTTTTCTCTAGACTAGCCAAACCCAAATCCTGCAGCCATTCTTCGTATGTTTTAGTCTCCAGGCCTTTGATCATCTTAGTTGCTCTTCTCTGAACTTTTCCCAAAGTCTCAACATCTTTTTTGTAGTGTGGTGACCAAAATTGGTTGCAGTATTCCAGATAATCATTGGTGACGTGCTTCACCAGTTCGCCGAGAAGGATCTCTATGTCTCTCTTCCCCTTCCCCAGCCTCAAAAAGTGTTGGAGGCCGAGAAATCCTTCCTGATGCAACAAGAGAATTAAACTTTAAATTAAAGTTTAAAATGAAACTTATCCCTTTCCGGGAGTAAAGAGCAGCGCTCTGTTCACGATTGGGTGGTCCAAATGCGATACAGATTTAAGCCAGAGTGGAGAACTGGCAGTTAGGGTAGGTAGCAGGGATGATCAGAGTCCAGGTTGTGGCGCCTTGCCCTGTATTCTGTCCTGTATTCTTTTCAGAATACAAAAAAGGATATGTTTTATTTTAATTACTAGCTGATGACCCGGCACTGTATTTCTTCATCCTAATCCCCCCTGCCTCCTGTGCATGTGCGCACGACACCTCCCTGGGGCCCGTTTTGGGCCTAGTAGGTCTCCCTGCAGCCTCCTGTGAGTCAAAACGGGCTGTGGGAGGGCCGCCCCGCCAGCCCCATGTCCTGTTTTTGGCCTAGTACGCCTCCCTGCAGCCAAAACGGGCTGCGGGGGGATCGCGCTGCACCCCCCTGCGCTCCCCCCCGCATGCGCGGCAGAGACCCGAATATCAGCTGGCCAGTGGGAGGTGCACGCGCATGCGCGGTGGAGCTGAGCTGGGCTCTATGCCACCTACATGCCAGGACACCCCACCCCCGAGGGGTGTTAGGGGTGTCTTACCCCCGCAGTATTTTTTTCCAGAGAGTAAGTCATCTTGCCAATTGTCTGCACAAATGGGAAAGTGAAACTCTGCAAACTGGACCCTCCACCAAAAGAACTTTTGACTTACACATCAGCAGATACATCAGAGTCAAAGCGATGGGAAAATGAGCTCCTGCACCCGGTGGAAAGCTGAATTCATGGAATGTACCATGAAGGCAGGGTCTAACCTCAGAACCACCTTATCCTTATGGAAAACACATAACCTGGGAATGACCGATAACGTCCCCAACTATGAAACCCTTCTAGCCGAAATTATTGCAACCAAGAACAGGACTGTGAAGGAGAGCTGTCTCAAAGACACAATGGCCAAAGGCTCGAATGGTGCTTTCATGAGTGCTTTGAGGACCTTGTTCAAATCCCAGCTACAGAAGCTGTGGATAGCTTGGGGGATTTAGAAGTGCCCCCCTACCTCTGCCACCACCACCACCCGTTTTGCCATTTTCTCAAACTGGGTCTGGGACATAAATCCCTGAGCTGGGCCATGCTGCACCTCCTCCACCCCTGCTGAAATAGGATGGGTCTCCTCTGTGGCCTCCATACCTGTTTCGCCTTGGTTGGGGTGGTCCCGTCCTTCGCGCTATGATTTGGGGCGAAGGACAATCCTGGGAACACGGGCTGAAGCTGTGAGGTGGGGGCGGATGATCCGGTTAGGCCGTTGCGTGCTCAGTCAAAGGCCTCTGTACTGGCCTAATCAGCCTCCCTTTGCTCCCTTTGGCCTACTGTGTGAGGGAAGCCTAGACCTGAGTTGGGGTGAAGGACGATCCTGGGAACACAGGCCAAAGCTGTTTCCTGCGATATCTGGCCACCACAGTGAGGTTGGGGCGGGCAATCTACTTAGTCCATGGCACGCTCAATCAAAGGCCTCTGTACTGGCCTAATCCGGCTCCCTTCCCCCTCCCATGACATCACGAATAAATGTCGCTCTAGGACACCGCACTCGCTCTCCTTAAAGGCCCAGGCTTTCCAAAGTTATGCTGGAAAATACACACACACACACACACATACACACACACACACATACACACACACACACCCCAGGGGTGTCTTACCCCCACAGTGTTTGTCTCTGGAGGGTAAGTCATCTGTGTACCAAGTTTGGTTGAAATTGCTCGAGGCGTTCCAGAGTTATGCTTGAACATACATCCATACATCCATACATCCACACATCCTTTTTTATATATATAGATTGATTTAAAGCAGTAGAATTACTGAACATACAATAACAGAGTTGGAAGCGACCTTGGAGGTCTTCTAGTCCAAACCCTGCTCGAACAGAAGACCTTATACCATTTCAGACAAATGGCTGTCCAGTCTCGTCTTAAAAGCCTCCAGTGATGGAGCACCCACAACTACTAAAGGCAAGCCATTCCACTGGTTAATTGTTCTCACTGTTGGGAAATTTCTTCTTAGTTTTAAGTTGCTTCTCTGCTTGTTGTTCCATTCATTGTTTCTTGTCTTGCCTTCTGGTGCTTTGAAAAATAGGTTGACCCCCTCTTCTTTGTGGCAGCCCCTCAGATATTGAAGCACTGCTATCATGTCTCCTCTAGTCCTTCTTTTCATTAGACTAGACATAACCAATTCCTGCAACCGTTCTTCGTATGTTTTAGTCTCCAATCCCTTAAACATCTTTGTTGCCCTTCTCTGCACTCTTTCCAGAATCTCAACATCTTTTTTATATTGTGACCAAAACTGGATGCAGTATTCCAAGTGTGGCCTTACTAAGGCTTTATAAAGAGGTACTAATAGAGTTTTAATATCATCATCATCATCATCATCATCATCATCATCACTATAGCTTTATTTAGGCATAGCAATCACTAAGCCAAAATGTAGTTTAACTTGGGTTTATTGTGTTATATAAATCCAAACAGGGCTGGATCAGGCCTATTTTACTCAGTCCAACATTTTATTTCTCACAATGGTCAGCCAGATGTCTGAAAGATGGCCGTAAACAGAAGATTCCAAGTTTTTATCAGTCTGCGGCCTCCAGCTCAAGCATAACTGAATCTCTTGGTTAATTACTCTGCAAAGAGCTGTCTTCTGGAGTCCACCAACTCAGCCAGCCCTCTTTCAGAGCCAAATCAAATTAATGGCCGCTTCCACGTCTTGCAGTAATGAGTTTCATTGGGTGCTTATGCACTATATGAAGAAGTGCTTGTTTTTGTCCATTCTAAATCTCCTTTTAGTTGTATTCATTGACCTCTTGCTCTTATTTTGTGAGAGGGACAAGAACGTCTCACTATTGACTTTAATCCTATGCATCACTTTATAGAACTTGATCACTTCTTCCTTACTTCTCTTTTTTTTTTTTTTTAAATTAGAATGTCCCAAGCATTTTGGTCTTTGAGAGTGGTTCTTGGTGCTCTCTGAGCTTGATTGTTTTCTTGCAGACATTTCATTACTCAAACTAGGTACCATCATCAGTGCTAGTATTCTCTATATTCTATTGGCTTGCCCTGTCCATTCTGGTCTTTGCTTAGAAAGGGATTTGTGCCCTCTGAAAATTTTGGTTGGCCAACCTTTCCAGAATGTTGGATCTCTAGTAAGGTCACCAAAAGACATTCAAACTGTTATCATTCTCGAACAATTATGCCACAATTAATGAAGAGATTCAACTTTTTGTTTAGAACTTTGAATCTTGAGTTTTTTCTTCAAACTTTCTTGTTTTCCTGAGCTAAACTCATATTTTATAATAAATAATTACTGAGTATTTTCTCAAAGGTCATCTGTGTACTGCTTTAAAATGTTAAACAGTAAATGATTCCTTAATATCAAATTAACAAGATATGATGTTATCAATGCAGTAAGGTGATGTACTGTAATTAATTACTCTAATGATGATAATGTGTGATGATTCTTTAAATACATTTAATAATTGAAGCTGATAGCGAGGTAATCCTTTTGACAAATAGGAATTCTTATCTAGCTTTTGTAATGTAATTTAAGACCTGCTATTGTATGGGGTGAGAAATAGTCTGAAACAGTTTAAAGTTTAGAATATAATGCCACTAATGATAAAAAATAGTTAAAAAATAAAAAGATGGAATACAAATAATAATAAAGATAAAGAACTAAAGACTCAATACTATTTATTTATTTATTTAACAAATTTATATAGAGTCGCTCACACATAGGTACTCCAGACAGTGTACATTTAAAAGCTATAATTAAAAATTCACAATTAACACCTACCTACCCACCAGGGGTGGGTTCTGGATCCTTTTGCTGCCAGTTCGCTCAGGGTCGTGCCGTGCGTGCGCGCTTAGCGCCGCGCGCGTGCGCAGCAATCAAAAAATAGCTTCTGCGCATGTGCAGAAGCAAAATCCAAGGTGGCGGCGCCCACGGAGACACCGACAGAACCGGCTCCGTGACGTCATCGCCGAGTTACTAACAGTTCTAAAGAACCGTTTAGAACCAGTAGGAACCCACCTCTGCTACCCACCCCACTTTATGGATTTTTTTTTTTTTTTTTTTTTTTTTTTTTTTTTTTTTTTTTTTTTTTTTTTTTTTTTTATAGAGCTGTGTTTTGTGTGTACCGGATCCATGACATCACCAGCGGGTCGCTAACGGTTCGGACGATCCAGTCTGAACCGGGAGGAACCCACCCCCGCCCCCCCCCCCCCTTTATGGTTTTTTTTTTTTTTTTTTTTTTGCTGAAAATGAATAAAGGTGAACTGGTGATTTGTTAACAAGAGCTGAGTATGGGGAGAAGAGAAGGGTGGAAATGGCATTAAGTATCTTTATAATTGCTGCAAAGATTGGAAATTGCTTCTTTAAGTATTTTGTGTCTTTCTTGCTTTTTTCTTTCTCACTTTCTATTGTTTTCAGCACTTTTTTCTTTGCATTTCTTTTATATTGTTTATGTCTATCTTTTAACTTTGTAAAAATGCATTTTAATAAGAATTATTTTTTTTTTTAAAGTGGTAAAAAGAGTTGAAGTTGGAAAGTCAAGAACACCTTTTGGAATTCTTCGTATGTGCTCTGCTTGTAAGTTTGTAAATTAAGAAGCATTATCAAATATGATAAATACTGAATATGTACCCCTGGATTTATCATTGCATGGAGAACACATTTAATATTTAATAGATACACCACCAGAATATTTAATATTTTGAGGAAGCATTTTTTTATGATGAAAATCGTGTTTTTGGCACTTTCGGATGAAGCTGTTTTTGGAAATTGACCTGCCACATCTCCAGAATTTTATTCTGTGAGACAAAGGTTGTTGTCTTCCACTTGTAACCTTTCACTTTCTTCTTCTTTTTCTTTCAGCAAAGAATCTGCTAAGGAAAAAAATAGCTGCATGTGTGTTTTTTAATCAGTAGCACTTGGAGCTGTCCATTTGGAAGTGCAACCTTTGCAATCAGCTAGAACAGCGGTTCTCAACCTGTGGGTCGCGACCCCTTTGGGG
>QLTV01003467.1:3020353-3049371 GCA_003457575.1 Thermophis baileyi
ACTTCCAGAGCATATTTAGCATTGGAACCAAAAAGTGGTACATAAACTCCCATTTAAACTTCATCACCATTAAAGACCAGGATTCTTTTTCAGTAGATCACCATACCAGGAATTAGCCAGTTTTTATACTGCACAAGGAACATGGATTCTAAGTCAATCTAGTGAGCACAGTATATTCAGCCATCTCTCCCCACAGTGCAAATAAGAACACAAATGATTGTTATTGGAATCAGTAGATGCTTAATTTAGATATCACCCCTTACCATGGGATATAGGCAGGAACTTGAAGATGTGCCCTATGAGGACAGGCTGAAGGAACTTGGAATGTTCAGTCTGATTAAAACTTTGGGAAGATATGACCAGGCACATAAAACATTAAGAGAAGTAGTCATGAACTGCTTCCTATGGCCACAAAAACTAGTACAAGAAATGAATAGAATAGAATAGAATAGAATAGAAGAGAATAGAATAGAATAGAATAGAATAGAATAGAATAGAATAGAATAGAATAGATCATAAAAAACATTCCTAATATGTAACTCTGTTGCACAGTGAGTTATGGGTACATTGGAGAAAATGATATTTCTGACTTGGTACAGTTCTGGTTATTTCTTAGTCACACAGGGCAATTTTCAATGTTTCTCTTTTAAATCTGGTTTGCACAGTGAATTCTATTAGAGATGCAACGGGATAGCATAGACTAAATGGTTCATTTTTTCCCTAGCATTCATTGTCACAGCATGGATAAATATGCATATTGTCACAATGTGGATAAACATATCAGATTTGGATTAAGGAAGAACAATCAATATAATATGTGATTGCTTTTGTAGCAGACATGTTCATTATGTTTAAATCCTTCTTTAGCTTTTACTCTCCAGATATTTTAGATTGCAACAGCCAAAATTTCCAAGCAATCCCATCACACCAAAATGAAGAAGTGAGACCAAGGTTATCAAAATATGTTTAATTGTTTAAGATGAGTATGAGTCCATCACTATTCAGCAAGAAACAGTAGGATTTCTACTTCTGCTGGGGCAGTTTATAATAGCAAGTGTTGTAAGGGTTGTAAAATATCAGTACATGATAGTAGAGATTATGTGAATCTTTCAGAGAGGTCTGCTGGATTAATCTTTCACAGCAAAACCAGCAAAGAATGCTAAAGGCTAAGACATTTATGTGTGTCTTGATTTGGTCATCCTTATACATTTGTTAGCTTAAGAAAAATCCTTTGGTAAACAGTTGGGTGCTGCTTTATCTGAGAGAACTGAGAGGCTGGTAGGTAACATCTTGACAGATAAGAAGGATAAAGAGTTCTCTAGTACAAAGTAATAGCAAGCAACAAATCTAACATGCAGAAATCAATGTTCTCTCTTTATCTTGAAGTCACAAAGTGAAGGAACAATCATGGCTGTATTAAAGAGAGTAATTATGCAAGTACACACAAACATGGGCATAGGCTGTAACCACATGGCACCTTAAACTAGAGACTAACTACATTTTAGCCTTGTATTATGTACTCACCCAATGTGATCAGTTTATGATTTGACGTATTATACAAAACCAGAAAACTGAGTTGAGTAAACCATGATTCACCATGACTAATCATATTATGCAAACATTACAGATTGAGGCTAGTTCCCCCTGGAAGACTCTTAAGAACTGCCAGCCAAAACAAACAAAAAAATGTGCAGCTCTTCAATTTTTTATTCCTTAACATAAGAAAAACTATGGAAAATCCAAAATGGGGATATCATCGTGCTTTCTATCATGGATAGATGAGACAAAATTATTGCATAATACAAGACTAAATCTGGAAGCATCAAGTGAAGTTTCTCCAATCCATTTAGGAACCCCACTGTCATGAGAAGCAAAGTGATCTTTGTTACTTTTCTTTTTTTCCAAATGCTCTACTGACAAATCCCACTTCAAACATTACTTCTGTAGCAGGGACTCCAAAGCTAATGTTCTTTTAAAAAAAAAAAAACCAAAAGGAACTGGCTGAAGGATCAGGTTTTAAATGCTCAGTATTCAAAAGAAGCAAAATGAAAGGTAATCAAGTAAATATGCAGAAATGTGCTACTAAAACCTTTTCTTTGAAAATAATTAGAATCAAGGTAAAGAGATGAATATACTTATGTCTGTCCACATAACTATTGAGTGATTTACCCTATTGATTTAGGTAAACCTCACGTTTTATGATTTCTATCCAAAATTCCTGAAGGTCTTTTGCAACATGTCATATGCCCATAAGCTTGCATCATAAAAATCAGCAGACCTGAGAAGAGTTTAAATTATCTTGTGCTTAGGCTGCAATCTTCTATTTACCTACTAAGAAATAAGAACAATGAACATAGTGGGTCTTTCTAGCATGTTTTCCTGAAAATAAGGCCTAGCTTGATTTTTAGACATGTGCCCAATATAAGCCCTACCCCCAAAAATAAGCCCTAGTTAAGACCCCACCCGCCCAGGTGCACAGGGTGGGGTGAGGTGCACAAGTAAAAATTAAGCTAGGGTGGGGGTAGGGGGTCGAGCTGCCCTATTACTTACCTTCGGACAGTTGCAGCCAGGCCTCGCACACCCCGACACTTGCCTTGCTTTGCCAGCCCACTTCTTCTGCGGCCGCTTGTCACTGCTTGCACACGTCGCCCCCGGCCTTGTTTCTCCATCAGAGGTCCTTCAGGAACGGCCTCTGCAGCCGATAACAGAGCTCCGGATTCCTGAAGGCCTCTGATGGCAAAATGGAGGCCGGGGGCGACGCACCCATCAATCTGGACCTCGTTTCTCAGCTGCAGAGGCCTCTGACAGCGAAACGGAGGCCAGGGGCGACACTCGTAAGCAGTGACAAGCAGCCGCAGAAGAAGTGGGCCGGCAGCGGACTCCTGCTGGGCAGGGCTATCTGTGCCGCCACCACGAGGCGAGTCAGTGAAAGACATCCCCCGAAAATAAGACCTGGTGCCTTTTTTGGTGACAAAAAAATTAAGACTGGGTCTTATTTTTGGGAAAACACGGGTATATAGACATACAGAGAATTGGGTTTACCAGCTACTTTTGGACAATTATTATATAGCGATTTACTGAAATGTAGTAGAAACAAAATATCATTTGCAGCTGATATTTTTAGATTTTTCCAAATAGTTTATTTCTTAATTTGTACACTTGTGATACTGTTCATGTTCTGGAAATTTGAAGCATTGCACAACATTTCTGTCATAGTGCCATAATTTTTGGTCAATGGACAGATTTGGAATTTTGAGAGAATGTCATGAGCATTCTCAAAATTGCTGCTGTGATTACTGAACCTAACCAGTTAACTGAAGACAAATTGTAGATGACGTGTTCAATCATACTCGTTAATCAGTACATGTCAACGCTTTAATAGCATGAAAATGTATGCCAATAGAGATTACCACATGAGTAAAAGTCACCTCTACCAGTATACAATCACACTATTGTAGAATTAATTATGTAAATTCATTCATGTAACAAAGAGATTGAGACTCTAGAAAGAGTGCGGAGAAGAGCAATAAAAATGATTAGGGGACGAGGCTAAAACATATAAAGAACGGTTGCTGGAATTGGGTATGTCTACTTTAATGAAAAGAAGGACTAGCGGTGACATGATAGCAGTGTTCCAATATCTAAGGGATTGCCACAAAGAAGAGGGAGCCTGTTGTGGTCTGCCAACGGCCTGCGGAGCCTCCAGAGGCTGACATCAGCGAGGCAGAGGAACATGGGGAGCCTGTTCCCAATGCGCGCATGCGCAGAGCTGCCAGAAGGCAAGAACAGTTAAGGAAGAAAAGGGCTACTTGGGAGTAAGGCTTGGAGATGATTGGCCCCTCCCATAGGACATAAAAGAGGAGCAAATGGATGTGAGCGTTGCAGGAAGCAACTTGGTTCATTCTGGTCAGTGTAACTCAGCAGCTCCGTTTTGACTCTGTGCTCCGTTTGGCCTTGCAAAGCTACTTGCCAATTAGGTCTTTGGCAGCGTGTCAAGGGAGATAAAGGTGGGTGCTTATCAGTCTTCTCTCGAAAGACTGTGGCAGACTTCTGACTAATTAAAACTGTTTGGGACTTATTACAGCTGTGAATGAACATAATTCACAGCTGTTGAAATAAAAAGAGGTTTTTTGGGACTACGTTTGTGATATATGCTTTATCAGGAAGCCTAGGTCTGAACAGAGCCAAGCTATTCTCCAAAGCACCTGAAGGCAGGACATGAAGCAATGGATGGAAACTAATCAAGGAGAGGCAACCTAGAAGTAAGGAGAAATTTCCTGACAGTTAAACAATTAATCAGTGGAACAGCTTGCCTCCAGAATTTGTGAATGTTCCAACACTGGAAGTTTTTAGGAAGAGATTGGATAACCATTTGTCTGAAATGGTTTAGGGTTTCCTGCCTAAGCAGCAGGTTGGACTAGAAGACCTCCAAGGTCCCTTCCAACTCTTCTATTCCTATTCCTATTCTATTCTATTCTATTCTATTTTTTGCAAGTGAAGTCAAATTAACAAAGTTCATAAGAGGAAGACACCCCCCACAATCCCTATGAAGTAGTATCTTTTTAGCACAACTCAAAGATATGAAAGTCTATGACCAACACATAACAGAAAACACAAGACAATTTCTGTATGATAAAGATACGATTAAAAAAAATCAAACATCTCTTATAAACATCCTACTGTTTTCCATTGGAACCACGTTTTTGTTTTTAATCTGTTTAGTTTTATAATTTTATTATGTGGGGTTTTTTTTGTTCTTTTGATCCCCTTATAAGACCAGCCAAGCAATTTTAAAGTTCTATATGTTTTGTTTGTATTTTACGTTTGCTTTAATATTAGTACCGTGTTTCCCCGAAAATAAGACCCTGTCTTATATTTTTTTGAACCCTGAAATAAACGCTTGGCCTTATTGCCATGCACTCAAAAGCCCGATTGGTCTTATTATCAGGGGATGTCTTATTTTGGGGGAAACAGGGTATCTATTATATCTATTTTTAATGTCTACGCTGCTTCAGGAATGAGTGGCATGACCTATCATATAGTATACGTATTTTAAATAATAATTTGATATTACTGGCTTTGCAACATATTATGTGTCAGCAGCATAAGGCATTACCATAATATCCCCAAGATGTTGATTTTCATGGCTAAATCAGACAGTGGGAGTTAACACCAAGAGACAGAACAGCAAGAGTGTGTATTAGCTGATCAGATGCTCTCCTGGTGGATAGAGAAATCTCTGGGGAGTTAAAACTAAGCCATCAGATGGTTCACTAAATAGAGCAACATATATAAAAAATCAATCAGATTAAAAACTTGTGGTTGTGGTTACTGACATCTTACCACAACCTACCATAACACAGTAGCAGATGGCAACCTCCCAGAATTTTATTTTAAAGTCATCCACCAAACCTAAGAACTTAATTATTAGCTATCACATAGCATATAACAACCAATGCTGAAAACAGAATCCAGAAATTCCTGATTAGATCACTCTTATGTTAACAGGATTATATTTGCATTTAAATGTATGCTTCCCTACTGAGTCCTACTATGACCCCTAATCTGCTGTCCAAATCAGAATTGTCAACCTTATGTACATAACAAAGCAGATAAAAAGTAGAAGAGCCAGTTATATTCACTAAAAAGACAATTTACTGCACAATAAAGTGGCAGGGAGCCATTTTCATATTGACCAGTGCTAATGACTGTAACATTTCTGATTTTGCTTCAAGTTAAAAGAAAAAATTATATTCAGTCTGTTCATTAGCGGAGCAAATATTTTTTTTCACACAAAATGTTGAACTGCTACGACTGGTGTTGGTCATATTAATTGTACCAATTTATTCTAACATCTAAAACTTCTGACTCACCAAATACAGGTAGTCCTTACGACCACAATTGAGCCCAAAATTTCTGTTGCTAAGTGAGACATTTGTTAAGTGAACTTTGCTCCATTTTACGACCTTGCCGCAGTTAAGTGAACCACAGCAGTTAAGTTAGTAACACATGATTGTTAAGTGAATCTGGCTTCCCCTTTGATTTTGCTTGTCAGAAGGTTGCATAAGATCATCACATGACTAAATGAACTGTTGTAAGTCAAGGACTACCTGTAATCATGTTCTTAAAAATTGCCACCATAGAACCAGAGCAATGGAATCAACGTACGTAATTTAGACGCCAATCCAATGCATGCTTTTCAAGTAGAATGTCTCAGTGGGACCTACTTTTGAGTACATAAACCAACTAGATTTTCAGCAGTTGACCATGTGTGACAAACTCCTGTGTGTTGTCTCTATAATTATTTGTGTTTACCTATTAAAACATTGGTTTATGCTAATTAATCTAGGAACATATCCTAATGAAAGTTGTGGGACAGCTAACAACAATATTATCTAACCAACTGGCTTACAAGGCTATTCGTGTACTGAATTTATCTGCCTGTGTGGACAAGATCAGGGCTGGGTTCTAACTTACCTCGCTGCTGGTTCGCTTCCTCCCACGTCGCATGGCCGTGCCGCATGGCGCGTGTGCACTTCGCGCGCGCACGCATGCGCAGTGCCAAAAAAAAATCCCCCCCAAAAAAGCCAAAAACAAGATGGCGATGCATACGCAGTGCTGGAAACTCGGCTTCTGCGCATGCTCATGCGCATAAGAAAAATAAAATTTAAAAAAAATCCCCCCATTTTTTTCCCCAAAATAATAATAATTTTTTTTTTCAAAAAAAAAAAAAAAAGATGGGTGCCCCCACGGACCGGCCCCGCCTGAATTCACCAAAAAAGATGGTGGCACCCACGGACCGGCACCGACTGAACCGGCTCCGTGATGTCACTGTGACATCACCAGTGGGTCGCTACCGGTTCGGGCGAACCAGTCCGAACTGGGAGGAACCCACCTCTGGACAAGATTGGATTGTCCCCTCTCTGTGGTACTTCCGAGATTTGCTCTTAACTATCTGGCAACTTGAGAAATACATAAAGAAGACAGCAAAGGAAACTCCTCACTTTGTAAGTGCAAGAATCCTGATGTGACACACAGTTTAAACAATATGAAGTACAGTTGAACTTTGTTGGATTATAGATTTTAGAAAATTTGTGACAAGAAAACAGCTTATCTTCAGATTTTAATGAATATAGTTTCTAAAAATCACAGTCTGAGACAAATACATTAAGGTTATTCAAAACTTTCTGGATTAACAGCTTTGATTTTAAAATTGTGACAATTGCATCATTTGCATTGATTATTTTAAAAGGACAAATGCTATAAATATTTAAATAATCTTCATTCTTTGATGATATTATTCAATTTTACAGATGATTCTGCGAAAATCATCCATCCCAAGCAGCAAGACAGAGAGAGCAAATTCAATCTTTGATCTGAAGTTCCAAGTCCATCGCTTGCTTAGCTTCTAGTTTAGAAACCTGTAAATTAGAAAACCAGAGTTATCTTTTGACTAAAATGCCATATTACACGCACATTTTCTATCAGAATCCCACCACTACAGCTATGTTTTCTAAGCCAAAGTGGATTGTGATGAACTAATTTCAACAAGTGCTAAATCTTCTCTGTTCCAAATTGAACCTTTCCTAATATGCTTTGACAAGCAGCAGAACCTGTTGGGAATGCTTAAACACACATTTGATTACTACATATAGTTAGGTCCTAACAAAAATGAGAAGGAAACTTTTAACAATTGGTGTTAATCTAAAGGCAGGGTAAAACTGAGCTTCCAAGAAAAAAACATATGCATCATTAAATAATTATCACAATAATTTATCAAAATAATTAACAAGGGGATTCAGACTTAATATCAGGCCATTGTGTGATACAACATGTAGAAACCCAGTGTTTCTGTAGTTCATCCCACCTCTCCCTTGTTAGAAATACAAGTGGTCCTTGAATAACAGTGGCAATTGGGACTTCCATTGCTAAGCAATGCAGTTGTAAAGCTTGTTGTCACATGACCATGCCACTTAGCAACAGAAGTTCCAGCACTTCTGGTTACCATCATAAAGGGAATCAAGAGTTGTTAAGTGCAACATAACATGGTCACCATTTCTGACCTCATGTTGGCTTCCCCATTGATTTTGTTTGTTGGAAGCTGGCAAAGAAGGTTGCAAATGGTAATCCTGTGACCGCCGGATGCTGCGATATTGTAATGGTCTAAGCACCCAGACAATAATCATGAAACTGTGGGATGATGCAACTTATACAAGTAGAATGTAAGCTCTACAACATGGGTCCTCAAACTACGGCCCGCCGAAGCCATTAATCCGGCCTGCGCAGGACGAGGCTGCCCCGCCCACCCTTCGGCTGAGTGCAGGACTTACCTTCGTGAGCCCCGCAGGCTGGAACTGAAAGGTAAGGCCAACAATTTTGGCTTGCAGAGACGTTCTGGAGGCGAGGGAGGTGAAAAACAGGGCACACAGACGCCCAGGAGGCCAAAAAACAGGCAAAAACGGGCCATTTTTGCCAAAAAACGGGCCGTTTTTGGCCTGCAGAGACGTTCTGGAGACAGGGGAGGCGAAAAATGGGCCATTTTTGCTCATTTTTGGCCTGCAGAATGCTTCTGGAGGCGGGGGAGGTGTAAAATGGGGTGCACAGACTCCCAAGGCGGCCAAAAATGGGTGAAAACGGCCCGTTTTTCACCTCCCCCACCTTCAGAAGATAGAGAAAGAGAGAGAGAGATAGACTGAGAGAGAGACAGAGGGAGAGAGAGAGACAGAAAGAGAGAGAGAGAAAGACAGAGAGGGAGAGACAGAAAGAGAGAGAGAGAGATTTCTCAAGCTCCTTGGGGCTGAGAAGAATTGCTGTAAAACTGAGTTTTCTGAAGTGGACTACTAGACTCCTAAACAACTGAAAAAAACGATCTAGTAAAAAGAAAAGTCAACCAAAAGAGCAACATGCAAACAAAAGCAAATAAAACACCCACAGTAGCAAAACAAATTAAAGATTAATTTGTGTGCATTGCTTAATGGACTGTTAAATTGGCCACGCCCACCTAGTCACATGACCTAGCCACGCCCACCCAGTCACATGACCACCTAGCCACGCCCACCCAGTTGGTCCGGCCCCCCAACAGTCTGAGGGACCGTGAATTGGCCCCGTTTTATAAGTTTGAGGAGCCCTGCTCTACAATGTAAGTACTACCATTTGTTCTGCACTGTCGTAAGTTTAAATGGTCACTGAACCATTAATCAATTGTTAATCAGCACTTTTAATCAACTTACACCATTATTTTCCTATGATAATGTTTCACATGATTTGGACATGTTGAAAGAAGCCTACATGCAACAGAGTCTAAAAATAAACAAACAAATGTTTACAGCCAGAACACTGAACCTGACTACACAACCTGGATCCACCTGTGACTTTACAACACGTGCAGCAGACTGACAAAACACCAACCTGCTACTTCCTTGTAAGTGTAAGGACTCCTACGTATTACCATAGTACTAAAATGCAGGTAGTCCTCGACATGACCACAATGGAGCCCAGAATTTATGTTGCTAAGCGAGACATTTGCTAAGTAAGTTTTGCCCCATTTTACGGCTTTTCTTGCCACGGTTGTTAAGTGAATCACGGCAGCTATTAAGTTAATAACACGGTTGTCAAGTGAGTCTGGCTCCCCCGTTGACTTTGCTTCTCAGAGGGTCGCAAAAGGGGATCGTGTGACCCTTGGGACACTGCCACCGTCATAACTGTGAGTCAGTTGCCAAGCGTCCAAATTTTGATCACATGACCATGGGGATGCTGCGACGGTTGTTAAGTGTGAAAAACGGTCATCAGTCACTTTTTTCAGTGCCATTGTAAGTTCAAATGGTCGCTAAACGAACAGTTGTAAGTCGAGGACTACCTGTAATAGCCTCAACTACTCATAGGACAGAATAATAAGACACCATTTCACAAGGATAAATGATTCAGGTCCAATACAGGAGTAACTCCTATTGTCATTCCTACAGTAACATTTCTTTCTCTTGACCAGTTCTTACACATCTGGATGGACAGAAAACATATTAGCCCATATACAGTAAATCTTCTTAAAAAAAAATCATTCAGGTGTTCTTTATTCAGAGTTCCTGCCATGTGAGCACTCCAGATAATCCATGTCTCTACCCCTGCAGCCATCACTCAAATTATGTCTGCTTCCTACTGAGTCACAAGTTCAGCATGATTACTGTGTGTGCGAAGAGCGAAAATCTTTGCACGTGCAGCTGGAGGCACATTGCCTTTCATGTTCAGCACCCCTTGTTTACAGTAGTCTAGAAGCAGTTCAGTAAGCAATTCTTTATATCTCGTAAGTTAGTGTGATCAATTGTTCCTTTTCCCAAAAGAGCAGCGGGGAAGGCGGGGACAAATGTGTGGCCTCTTATGATAGCAACAAATAGATCTAAAACTGCAAGTACTGTAAGTCCTAGCTGGGAAGTTGTGGCTCACAGCCTTAGTAATGCTAGAAGTAAAATGAGATGCTGTTCCATGACTACATTAGTCGTGGTTAAGCTGACATTAAAAGCCGTAAAATAAAGAAGGCAGTCAACAGGAGAAGATTATGAAGAATAAGGTCTTTGCCAAGTACAGGAGAACAAGCATCTGAGTTTGAGTACATGCAGACCAGAATTATTAGTTTAGTCCCTCTTTCTCAAACAAGAAAAATTTCATCTGCTATCTTTTGTCATCCACTCTGCTGGAGATAACAGCCTAGCATGGGTGCTTTTTTATATTTACCCAGCCTCCACATCCAATTATTAATAATACTACACAGTATTAATATCTGGCAAAGACTAATAACTTAGCAAAAACCTGGTAATCAGATCAGAGGTGGTATTCGCTTACCTTCCCTACAGGTTTGCAAATGTGAGCACGCGCGGTCCCCTTCCGTGCATGCGCTTTGTTCGCCCGTGCAGCTTGCACGCATACGCGCAGCTTCAAAACATGCAGAAATAGGATGGCATAGCACCGGGGCGGGGGGGGGGGAGCGGGCCCACCTGCAAGTCGCCACTACCGGTTCGCCTGAACCTGTTCAAACCGGCAGAATACCACCTCTGAATCAGATACTTAAGTCTAGATTAATCTTGCCTATATATTATGAACACAGTAAGATTTTTTTAAATAGTGCTGTACTAGCAGCAAACCGAGACCTTATGGAAGCCAATAAGATTTTTTTTACCTTCACCATGAATCAAAACTATAGAGAAAATGATGGAAAAATTATGCAAGATCTTTTTTACAGGCATTAAAATGGCAGGGATCACATAGCATATTTTAATCTTGATTTCCCAGGAAGTCAGATACAATTGCAGTATTATCTGGCATTTCAGAGGAGGGAATTGGCATTTACTGTGTATATAAACACATTATTGATACCAACCATGGTATAACATTTAGGCAGGGAATATGTAGACGGGCTAATATTCCGCTGTTCAGCAAAAGAATATTTGTTAACATTATGTTATTGCTGTGAATGAAAACCACAAACAAGCCACAATGCCCAGGGGTTCTTGATTTTTCCACATCTGATGCCTTCAGTGTTAAAATAAAATCATATCCATGGTCGCCATCATCTTCAAAGCTAAGTGGTGATGCAAACAGGACTTCAGCCCTACCCTTTCACTGGGGAAAATAAGTCACTTCAAATTTGCCCAGGCATTTGAAAAAACAAAAAGTTTATATTTTATCTTGGCTGAGGTAAACTTTCATTTATTCAAGTGTGAAAAAATATACCATGAAAAGTATAGAAGCAATAGCCTATGCATGAATGACCACTGTGAGAGGATCCTAAGCTTCAGCAGGCACAACTCTATCTGCCATCGCAAAGCATATTCCCATTGTTGAAAAGCTTACTTTGAAAAAAGTTTATCCTGTTACAATAGCTACAAGTGTTACAGCTAACAAAGAGGGCTGTGAAAAATAAAAAATAATAGCTACAAAGAGGGCTGTGAAAATATTTACAGACCCCCCCCCCCACATCCTGGACATAAACTGTTTCAACTTCTTCCCTTAAGACAACGCTATAGGGCACTGCACACCAAAACAACCAGACAGACCCTATGCCATCACTCTGCTAAACAATTAATTCCCACAACACTATCTATGCCCTAGGATGTCAAACCACCTAGTAGGGCTGTATTACCTATTATCCTTCTCATCTTTTCATCTTTCTTATTACCTATTTCCTTAGCTTCTTATGACTATAACTTTGTTGTTTGTACCTTATGATTTATGTTGATTGCCTTTATTTAGTATCCTATTATGGTTTATGTTGTGTTCTTATTTAGTATCCTATGACTATCATTGAATTTGTATCTTATGATTTATGATTATTGTATTTTATGATCAGGATCATGATTCATCACTTGTTGCTTGTATGTACACTGAGAGCTTATGTACCGGAGACAAATTCCTTGTGTGTCCAATCACACTTGGCCAATAAAGAATTCTATTCTATTCTATATAAATATAACTTCAGAGCCTAAATAGTATTAATGCTACTGTATGTGCATAGGAAGCTAGATTCAAATCTCTGCCCAACTATGATGTTTGAGAGTACCCACAGATCACAAATTGTCCACCCTACCCAGCCTCAACCAGATGGATGGCTTTAAATTCAGCAGTCAGCTAAAACATTAAATCCTGTGTCTGCATACACCTCTAAACACGGACGGCACATAACATAAAAATAGATTACTACTTACCTGTTCATCTATACACCTGAACTGCCAGGACCAAGCAGAATTGTAAAGGAAAGGTCTCAGATCAAAGCGATTATCATCAGGACTGTAGTTGGCGGCATGATAGGAGGGAGTAAGGGTAGTCATTTTATGTCGGTTGATTGAATACATTTGAAAGAAATGCTTAACTTTTGATGCCACCTGGTGAACAAAATGCAGTATTTCAGGGACTCAAAAAAAACCAAAAAACCAAAACCCACCCACCCACCCCCATAGAAACATTATAGAATTAGTCTATAACTAAGATTCAAAGGTTGCAATGATTGCAATGCAATCCTACATTTAAGCATGTCCAATCTTACTGATCGCTTTCAGTATTATCAACAGGAGTGCTCAAGTAAAAATGGGGAGCCACCAGAGCTGCAGTTAAGTGAGATCCGCTGGGCAGTTTCCCCAAGACTCACATTAAATCCTGGAATTCTCCTGAATGAAACTGTAGCACTTACTGATTAAGAATAGTCTATAATTGAAGAAGTCATAACTGGGAAATGATTCAGACATTATCATCAAATCATGGTTTGCCAAATTCAAATTTATATTTTGACCTTTCCAGTGTATAAGCACACCAAGGCTTAGTGCTGCTTGTGTAGATGTAGATCAGGGAAATTTATTGTTTACCTCTCTTGGAGAACATATCTCTTTCCACATTGTGATCACTTTACAGAACATGGTATAAGGTCCGACCTTAGCTATCTTCCTTAGTTTACCATAAACTGAGAGTTCAGCATACGTCATACCCATGTCTACCTAACATTTCATACGCAGCGCAAAAAGAAAAGAAAAAGAGAAATCAGATGAATATAAGAATCATACATTCTTCAAGAGCCACCCATCATTGAATTGGAACTATAGTTAATCTAGATTTCTCTGAACTTGGGGAAAAATAATATTTAACTTGATTAAAATACAATACCATAGTTATATCACTTCATTATATTAAACCCCGCAATTCTGTCCTACTGTCATTAATTATAATTCAGAAGCAGTTTTGGAGTGATCTGGGGGGTGCAGATTTCTAACCACTATCAGTAAAATTCCTTATCTTTGTGAAAGGGGGTGTTACTAGAAAGTATCTTGCTAATTAGGAATAGTGAAGCTCTGGTAGATCTTTGGCAATCTGGATTCTAAATTCTTCAATAGCCTTTATATGCCCATTGTAACTTATATAGATAGTCCTCGACTTACAAAAGTTCATTTAGTGACTGTTCAAAGCTACAATGGCACTGAAAAAAGTGGCTATTGACTGTTTTTCACATGACCATTGAGCATCACCATGGTCACGTGATCAAAATTCAGATGCTTAGCAACTGACTCGTATTTATGATGGTTGCGGTGTCCCAGGGTCATGTGATCCCCTTTTACAACGTTCAGTCTAAGTCAATGGGAAAGCGAGATTCACTTAACAACTGTGGCAAGAAAGGTTATAGAATGGGGCAAAACTCACTTAACAAATGTCTCACTTAGCAACAGAAATTTTGGGCTCAACTGAATCGTAAGTCGAGGGCTACTTATATTATTGCAGAAGACATGCGAGTCTGCAGCAGAAATATCTTACCAGGAAAAATACACAGCTGGCTAATGTATGCTGAGTTCCATATGATGTCTAAATCACAAGTCAGAATTTCTTGAATTTTGATGAAGATTAAGAGACTGCATGAACAAGATGCTACAAATTAAAAGTACGGGCTTACAAGTTGGTAGTAGTCACTGTGCTTTTACCTCATCCATTTGAGTAACATTTCCTTTCTGCAGTGGCTCCAACTCCGCTGTTGGAGGTGCTGATATAATACTGTGTATAATTAAAACGAAATGAATCAAATTAATCTATAGTAATACATTACTATTGCCATGAACATGTTCCATCTGAATCAAAGCGATTATTAAGCAGGGCCACATCATTTGTCTGCCTCATGCTACATTTCTATTCAAGTACAAGCACAACATTGTCTGACTACTTACAGGTGAATGCACAAATTAGGGCATTCTTAGTCAAACTGTACATTTCACTGAATCCCTAAGTAAGTGAAAACTGATCTTTAGCGAGATAAAAGTTTGAGGACTTATGAATACCATTCCAACATCTTTATCTTTCTTACTTGAAAATACTTCATGGTAGATTGGAAGGTAATATTCTGGACTGTTGTTTTGCTGAAATACCTAACTTATTTTCAGATTCATTTTTTTCCCCTCCGCTGGTTGTGGAACATTGCCCCAAACTTGTCAGATATGCCAAGAAAATTCACAACTCCCTGCAAAGACTAAAAAAAGTTTAGCTAGTATTCAGCATTTGTCCATGGAACACGACTCCTTATACAATGATTTTAATGGGAGACTTTTCCCTGACTTCATCACAAAATCCTAAGGTATGCAAAAGAAAACATTGATAAGCCTTAACTATTTTGAGCAAAATACTACGAATTGATTATTTCATGAACTGAAACTATTCAGACATAACTATAGAATATACTTTTTTTGGGGGGGGGGGAGAGAAGGTGAAACATTTCAAGAAAAGATCACCTTTCCACCAAATATGAAACCTGAGGGTGCTTCTGTGATAATTTGAAGTTGTGTGTAAACAATGGCATTTGAAAAATTGTGTGGATAGTAGGAAGAATAGATTTAGTTAAATATCAACATATCCCAGAAGCTCATGTCCCAGGCAGTAAAGAACATGAAGCTGAAAAGAGGCTAGATATTTCAGCAAGACAATTATCTAAAATGTACCTCCAGATTAACTTGTACTACTTATAGGCAAGTAAGAAAGTGGCCTGCACAGTTGTATCAGGAAAGAAACAATCTGACTAGGGGTGCAAGACTATTACATACAACTGCTTTGTATTAACAAAATCGTCCAATCTTAAGAAAGTCAGTATGAAAAAGCTTTCTTATTAGCCAGCAAAACTGTACTTGATATAATCATACTTTAAAGGAACTATTTACTCATTGATATTCAGAATTTAGTTGCAATTCTATCAAGTAAGTCCTAGTTAAGATCAAATTCTGAAGCATTCAGTAATCCTAGGAAAAAAAAGGGGGAAGAAAGCATCAAGATTCCAGATCATTCTATACTGGAACAGACTGGAATAAATTTCATTACTTCTCTACTTACCTTCTGAGGGATGTTAGCTGAAAATTCTCAATGCAATATTGCATAAAGCATTTTAAATCTGCTTTGCTAATTCCACCAATAGGGTTGATGTCACCACTGGAACAGTCATATTTTGTGAAATATCCTCGAAGGCTAAGAAGAAAATATTTTTAAATTTATTTTCTATAGGGCTAAAGGTGATGACAAATATATTAAGACAATATCCAACACCCCCCAAAGTTGTTGTGCAATTATAACTGTATAAATTTCTCCTATAATTCTGAGAAAAAGTCTGCAGACTGAGAAAGGAAGACCTGATGTAATGCTTCTATTAAGTCGGATGAAGTTAAGCTATTCTCTATCCTCCCATTACAGCCTTCTCTGATTGGGTGTGTATGAATGAATCGGAGGGACGGAAGGTCACTCAGAAATATATCCACAGTCAATAAAAAATCTACAGTAAGCTTTTTAACTGTCAAGTATAATTTATGTAAAGTTATTATTTTTCAGACCACTTTTTATTATAATTTCTGTAGTATTGAGAAAAGACTTCCAGAGTTAACATGTCCGGTTATCTTCCTGTAACCTGGTGACCGTTTTCTTTGTCTTTGAAATTCACATAGAAGGAATATCTAACAGGCAGTTAGTTACTTTACAGAAAACATGAGAAGAATCTCACCATTTTCAGAGTGACACAGTCACATATTAAAGCTTGTTCTGGGCAGTAGGTCTGGATTTATTATAGGAATGATTTGTAATCACCGGCAATTCGTAATCACATTTAATTCTCTTCTTAGGATAATTTGTCTATAATTTTGAGTCACATATATTAATTCCACCTTGAAAACCATACATACACACAGTTATGAAGTCAGAATTATGTTTCATAGAAACTGAAATACTGAACCAAGTTAACAAAACTGGAACAACAACAACAAAAAGGATTCCTCCAAAAATGCATATGCTCAATGCTAGAGTATAACATCTAAGGAGCTTCTGCAATGTTTTTTGGAAAAACTAAACTGCTCAAACATGATACAGAGAAATATTTCAGAGTGCTAAACAGCTTTTGAAACCGTACCATTTGATATGCAAAGCCAAACAGATCAATGTTTTTTATTGTTACCAGCAATTAAAGAGATTTAATAAATCAACACCTTTCATCCACATTAGCTGTTCCAAGCACTAACAATCCACCAGGCATTCCACGAATCCACAGACACAGCTGGGCAAATAGATAGCCAGTTACCATTCTTATTCTGGCCTAGAAGTTAAACACAGAAATTAGGAATTACTAAAGCTGGAATTTTCAAATGGTATACAATAGAAATGGTACACAAAGCATAGTAGGCATTACAGATAAAGAAGTAAAAGGGAGATCAAGATGATAATCAAGATAAGAAGAGAAAGAAAAGAAGAGAAAGAAAAGAGAGAACTAGAGAAGATGACTAAAACTGCTATTAGAGGAAAAGTATTTGACATCTCCAGATGGATTATGGATGTTAAGATCCAAGGTGCTTTCATCTCTCATCTTTCTTATCTGTCCCAGGGAGGGAAAATCCTTTTCAAACCTTTGAATGAATGCTGCCTTCATTTTTGTCCCCTTTTAATTCTGGAAAAATTGTATAGGTCAGGCTAGTTGTATTAGACAAATAAACCAACAATGAAATAGATGGTTAAAGCCTTTAACATTTATATGAAATAAAACAAAACAAAAAATATATAAACCAGGTGATTTCCCTATATGCATAATTACTGTTACAAAATGTATGAAATATTGAGACTTTGCCTGAGAGAGAATGACTAGCCTAAGTCACCTAACCCAGTTTCATGCCTAAGGCAGGGCTACAATTGATAGTGTCTTCGTTTCTAGCTTGATGTCTTAACCAATCTCCTGGTTTCTAGCCTGATATCTTAACATATAGATAGCCACCCAGCTGACATGTGACTAGGATCTTTTTTGTACTAAGGGGTTCTTGGTACTCTCTGAGCTTGGTTGTTTTCTTGCAGACATTTCATTACCCAAACTAGGTAACATCATCAGTGCTAGTAAGCAGTGGGTTTTGCTCTCAATTTATATTCTAGTGGCTTGCCTTGTCAGTGCAGGCAGGGGTGGTCTTAGAGGTTCTTTGGTTGGGCCTTTACTGTTGGCTTGTTTGGCAGTTTCATGATTGGGGTATTGTGTTTTCTTTTTTTCTTTTTTTAATAATTTTTATTGAATTTTTTTCTACATTTAAAATGACATATTCACTTTTACAGCTATGCATTATCGGTATCAATCCTAATTTCAAATTTTCTAATCCTAGCCTACTATTTTATACGTTTTGTAATTTCTTATAATTATCCATATATGTACTCTACTGTATTATACATTCTACTATTCCAGTGATGGCTAACCTTTTTTGGCTCGCGTGCCAAAAGGGTGTGTGTGCGCGCTAGCGCACGCGCACATACCCACACCCATGCCCTCAACCCGCGCACAGCCCGTGCTGCCCCCCCTGCGCATGTGCACAACCACCCCCCATGCTGCCCCCTCATGCACTCACTGAAGCCTCCGGACTCCTGAAGCCTGGGGACGGCGAAAAACAGCCAAATGGGCCAAACGGAAGTTTGGAAACGAACTTCCGGTTGGCCGTTTTTCGCCGTCCCCAGGCTTTAGGGAAGACTCCGGAAGCCTGGGGACAGCAAAAAACGGCCCAACCGGAAGTTCATTTCCGAACTTCCGGTTGGCCCGTTTGGCCGTTTTTCGCCGTCCCCAGGGTTCAGGAGGCTTTCCTGAAGCCTGGGGAGAGCAAAAATGGCTGAAAAGAAGGCTGAAAATCAGCTGGCCAGCGCGCGCATACGCGCTGGAGCTGACACAGGGCAACGCCTTGCGTGCCCTCAGATATGGTTCCGCGTGCCACCTGTGGCACGCATGCCATAGGTTCACCATCACCGTACTATTCTATATCAATATTATATAAATATAAATGCAAATATAAATATAATTGTAAATATAAACACACACACACACACACACACACACACACACATATATAGTTTCATTCTAACCCATATTTTGTGTAATCTTTATGCATTGATTTTACTTTTATGTTCAAGCCAGTTGTACCACTTATTCCATATCTTGTAATAATCAGTTTCCTCTCTGTCATGTAATTCCATTGTTAATTTATCAATTTCTGCGCATTCTAGCACCTTTTTTATTATCATTGCGCTTGAGGGGACATTTTCTAATTTCCAGTTTTGGGCAAATATAATCCTGGCTGCAGTTATTATATGGAGCATGATGTATTGGGTTTTTTTGTTTATATTTCCTTTTATGATTCCTAATAAAAACAGCTCTGGTTTCATCTCTATTTTTTGTTCTATAATTTCCTCCAACCATTTTTTAATTTTCTTCCAATAATTCTTCACCTTTGGGCACGTCCATCACATACTGTATGGTAGAACGTCCCTTGCTCATCGTTACATTTCCAACAATTTGCCGGTCTATTTGGAAACATTTTTGCCAACCATGCCGGAGGTAGGTGCCATCGGTAAAACATTTTGTAGATATTTTCTTTATACGCTGCTGCCATTGTTAATTTATAATTTTTCTCCCATATTTTATCCCAATACTCCAATTCAATAGTATATCCAAAATTTTGGGCCCAAATTACCATTGTCTCCTTGACTGTTTCCTCTTCCATTTTAAAATTTAACAGGCAATTATAATTTTTGGTTATCATTTTTTCTTCTGTCCCCAATAGAATTTTGTCCAGTTCTTGTTGTTCTTTTTGGAATCCGTATTGTGCTAAGTCTTTTTTATACCTAGACTGTATTTGTAAGTAAGGCCACCAATCTATTTCTATTCCTAACGATTTCAGTTCCTGGTTTGATTTAAGTTTCTCTTGCTCATCTAATAGTTCTTTATATGTCACTATCTTGTTGAGATCCAATACGTTCGGGTAAATTATTGCCTCCATGGTAGATAGCCATTTTGGAATTTTGGTATAATGATTCCCCTTAATTTTCAGCCACACTTCTAACAAAGCGTCTCTTATCTGATGCCTCTGGAAATATGTATGTGATTTATGTTTCCCCTCCCAGATAAAAGCATGCCAGCCAATCTGTAAGTCATGGCCTTCTATTGTTAATATTCTTTTGTTTTTTTTTTTTATTTAGTTTTTATGCCATGTTACGGCTGCCACTTGGTAGTAAAGTTCCCAATCTGGGAGTCCACAACCTCCTTTACTTCTATTGTCCTGTAATAATTTCAGTTTTATTCGGGCCTTTTTCCTTAGCCAAATAAATTTCAGAATCATCTTATTTAGCTCTAAGTAACAAAATTTCCCAAGTTTTATTGGTACCGTTTGGAATAAGAAAAGAATTTTAGGTAGAATGTTCATTTTTATGGTTGCGATTCTTCCAATTAATGAAATTTGTAGTTTCGCCCAATTTTCCAAATCTTTTTGTATTTTTTGTATTAATTTAGTATAATTATCTTCTTTTATTGAGGTGCATTTTGCAGTCAACCAAATTCCTAAATACTTAACTTCCTTTACAATTTGAATTCCCAATATCTCCTCCAGTTTCTTATTTTGATGATGTGTAAGATTTTTTGTTATTATTTTTGTTTTTTCCTTATTTATTTTTAGTCCTGCTACCTTACCAAATTTCTCTATCTCCTGAATTAGTATCGTTCCTGATTCGAGGGGTTCTTCAATAATGAAAGCCATATCATCAGCACATACCTGTGTTTTGTATTCTTCTTTCTTGATTTTTAAACCCTTTATTTCTTGATTGTCCCTAACCTGAGTCAACAGCACTTCTAAGGATAATATAAATAAAAGGGGCGATAGTGGGCATCCTTGTCTAACCCCTTTGGTTATATTAACTGTCTGTCAGCTCGCCGTTTACTATTATTTTGGCCGTTTGTTTTGAATATATTGCCTTAATCATCCTGATGAATTTTTCACCAAATTTCATAGTATTTAATTGCGTTATAAGAAATTGCCAATTTAGATTGTCAAATGCTTTTTGTGCATCCACGAATATTAAGGCTAATTGTTTCTCGGGGTGCGCCTCATAATACTCTAATACATTCATAATAGTTCTTGTATTGTTTCTTAGTTGTCTTTTGGGGAGAAATCCGTTTTGATCGGGATGTATAATTTGATTAAGTATTTTTTTAAATCTTTCCGCAATGATCATCACAAATATTTTATAATCCGCATTTAACAATGAAATTGGCCTATAGTTTCTAATTTGTTGGTTATCTGTATCCTCTTTTGGTATCAATGTTATATATGCTTCCGTCCATGAATTTGGTAATTTAGCTCGGTCTAAGGCTTCATTATACAATTCTAACATTATTTCCTCCAATGGTTCTTAAAATTTTTTATATACCTCTGCCGGTATTCCATCTGGTCCTGGTGTTTTATTGTTTTTTTGCTTGAAGACTGCCTTGTTTTTTTTCTTCTTAATTGCCTCTTTCATCTCTAGTAATGTTATTTTATCATTTAGCATTATCCTAATTTTCTCCGGCATGATTGGCAAATTTCTTTTTTCTAAATATTGCTTAATATTTTCTTCCTTAATTTCCTCTCGGCTTTATAATACTTTGAAGAAATTTTGAATATTTTTTTTTCTTCTAGCCGGTGATGGAGGTCCCCATTTTCATCCTGCAATTGCTGTATTATTTTTTTTGTTCTCTCTTTCTTCAGTTTGTGTGCCAACCATCTCCCTGGTTTGTTTGCAAATTCGAAAAAATTTTGTTTCGTTGTTTTAAGATTTCAAATCATTTCTTACTGTTATATCAAATTGATCTTGTGTTTAATTAGGTTCCTTTCTTCTTTGATTTTATTATTCTGTGGTTCTTTCTGCAATAAAACTTCCAGTTCTTTAAGTTTTGCATACAGTATCTCTTGTTGTTTCTTCTCCTCGTTTCTCTTTGCCACATAGGCAATTGTTAATCCCCGCACATAAGCTTTCGTAGTGTCCCATAGGTTCTGCACTGTTGTTTGTTCTTTTCTATTTTTTCTAAAAAAAATTCTAGTTCTTTCCATCATTTGCGTGTAAGCTTTTTCTTTTACAATTCTCTGATTTAATGTCCATCTCACTTTTTGTTTTCCTCTGTCCCCTCCATTTTATTGTTAACGGATTATGGTCAGCCCATGTGTTTGGCAATATCTCCATTTCCTCTATGTCATTTATCAATTCTGCATTCATCCAAGCCATATCGATTCTTGACCAGGACTTGTGGGGATGGGAAAAAAAGGTGTATTGTCTCTTCTTTGGGTTCAATTGCCTCCAACCATCACATAGATTCAACTCTTGCATTATTTCAGAGAATGTACTTGGTAGTTGTAGTCTTGTCTTCTTGTTATTTTTACTTTTATAATCTCTTTTATTGTCCACCACAGCATTAAAATCACCTATTATACAAAGATTATCCAATTTTAATTCTATTATTTTTCTATGTAATTTAGAATAAAAAAAAATTCTGATTGTTTGGTGCATAGATTACCACTAAAAGCATTCGTTTTTGACCTGATGTTATTTCTGCCATTAATATTCTGCCTTCTTCATCAGTGTATATCAAATTCAGATTTAACCAATCTTTTATATATACCGCAATACCTCTTTTTTTTGTTTGGGCCAATGCCAAATGTAATTTCCCTAATTTGGGGCATTTTAAGATACTGCCATATTTTTCTTTGATATGCACCTCCTGCAGTGGTGAAATCCAAAAAATTTCCCTGCCAGTTCTGTGGGAGTGGCTTGGTCATGTGACTGGGTGGGCGTGGCCAACTTGATTGGTCTCAGTTCCAATATTTAAAATAGAATAGAATAATAGAGTTGGAAAGGACCTTGGAGGTCTTCTAGTCCAACCCCCTGCTTAGGCAGGAAATCCTACACCACTTCAGACAAATGGTTATCCAATCTCTTCTTAAAAACTTCAAGTGTTGGAGCATTTACAACTTCTGAAGGCAAGTTGTTCCACTGATTAATTGTTCTATCAGGAAATTTGAGGGGCTCCTACAAAAATGAGGGAGTCAATCTATTTTCCAAAGCACCAAAAGGCACAACAAGAAACAATGGATGGAAACTAACCAAAGAGAGAAGCAACCTAGGACTAAGGAGAAATTTCCTATAGGTGAGACTAATCAACCAATGGAATAGCTTGCCATCACTAGAGGCTTTCAAAAAAGAGTGAGGTAAGTACACTCCAAAAGGACAGTGTCAGGAACCACTAAAACAATGCAGAAAACTTAAAACAGCCATTCCCCTTTAAAAAAAAGTCAACCCCAAAGCAAACACAGCAGCTGAAAGGGAAACTAAGAGCAGCTGCTCAGGCTAATTGAAAGCCTGGGCGTGCTGCCAAAACCCATTAACCTTTCCAACTCTATTATTCTATGGTCTCTATGTTCTAAATTGGGTGCTTCACAGCAGAAACAATACAACTGGCTGGACCATACATGCATTAAATTCACGGCCTGTATATTCAAGCTGCATCATTGTAGGGAGAAACAAGAAGTAGCCAACACTGCAGCGAGTATCAGCTGATCACAGAAGTGTTACTTAATACTCTTTATAATGAAAATGTTTGTAATCTTGTCCTTCTTCCTGAAGGGAAGAGGTTAATCCCATCCCTAGATGGGTGATTGATTGGTTTCCCTGCCCTAATCCTGTCAGTTTCTGTTGTGTATTGACTTGATTCAGCATATATGGCTGCATTCCAGCTGCAACTGTTAAGTGGAGCTATTAACTGAAGGGAGAGAGAAAAAAACCCTCTCTTGCACTTTATTTTTAACTGGTTCTCTGAACTGCCTAAGCAATTTACTAACAGTTCGGGCGAACCGGTGAGAACCGGCTGGATTTCACCTTGACCTCCTGCAAACAGGTGATATCCGTATTTTGTCTCTGAAGACTCGTCAATATTTGTTTTCGTTTGATTGGGGAATTCATGCCATTGATGTATTTAGCGATAGCATGTTGATTTCTCCTTCCTCTATCTTATTGCTTGTGTAACATTTTTGGACCTCCCTTTGCTCTTGTCTCTGGTTTGTGCTCTTGTTCTGGCTCCTTCCCTTTCATATCGTTCTGTTTTCCTTCATTCTCTTAGGTCGTTCCGAAAGTTTTCCCTCTGATATCTGATCCTCTTGACTTCCGTTTTCCGTCTCCTCTCTGCTATCCTGTTCTTCATCCCCTGCTAAGTAGTGTTCGTAGAACTCTTGTGCCTTTTCTAGGGAGTCTATTCTAAATTTCTTCTCCCAAGAAATCAGCATACCCTCTGGGATAAGCCACCTAAACATAACTTTATATTTAATCAATTGGGTAGATAAAAAGTTGTAGTTTCTTCTTTTTTCCCTAATTCTTCGTGGTATTTGTCTCAGCGTTAGTATTTCTTTTCTCTTATATACCAGAGGGTCATCCCTTGTTTTACTATAAATTTCATCTCTAGTTATTTTTTTCGTAAACCTTACGTGTACCTCCTTAGGGAGTTTATGTCTACGTGCATAATTTGTGTGGACCCTTTAGACCTCGTCTAACTCGTTAAGGGTTTTCTTGATTGTTGGTCTGATGTTAATTTCAGAGTTAATCTATGCTCATCTGGGTGCTGATTGCTGGTAGAGAGATGCTTAGGTCTTTTTGTTCCCCTTTTGCTTGTTGATTGTCTCTTGCAGAGTTTGTAGACATATTGTTTATGTCTATGTGTCCATTGATGGCTAATTTGTCGGACTGGCAGACTTCTAGAAATTCTCTAGCATTTTTGGACTTGGCTTCGTCTAGGATGGTCAGTTTCCCAATGGAAACTATGGTTAAGTCTTTCCATATGTTGTGAAATTAAAGAGTTTCCATCATGTCTTCTGACTGCTAATCAGTGTTCATGGATGCATTCTGCAAGTCTTCTGCCAGTTTGTCCTACGCAATGGTTGTTGCAGTTGTTACACTGTATGTTGTAGATGAGTCCTGGTTTTTCTTCTGGGGTTGCTGGATCTTTTGGTTTGCTTAGGATGTTTTGAAGGGCTTTAGTTGGTTTGTGTGCCATGCTGATTCCGTATGATTATAGCAGTCTGTTGGTGGTTTCCGAGATATTCTTGATGTATGGTAGTGTTATCCTTTTTAGGGATTGTGTTGGTGGTGCTATATTGGGTTGAGCAGTCAGGCACTTTTTGATAACTATCCACGCAACTTTAACATCAGACGAATAATCAAGTAAGCAATACTTCAATCATGAAACTGCCAAACAAGCCAACAGTAAATAGCCCAACCAAAGAACCTCTTAATACTGACAGGGCAAGCCACTAGAATATAAACCGAGAGTAAACACAACTCCCTTCTAGCACTGATGATGTTAATGATGGGTAATGAAACGTCTGCAAGAAAACAACTAAGCTCAGAGAGCACCAAGGACCCCTCATTTCAACTCTGAGCTACAAATATTCTTCTTTATTATATTACCTGCAGATTCTGTAGAGCCAGATTTTCTCTTGTGCTTCCTCCATGCACTTGATACTGAGGAGATCGTCCCATCACTGTACTGAAAATCCCCAAAATGGCTTTTACTGCACCATCTATATTTACGTTGATATGATAGCTGGGGAAAGAAATACTGCCTCTGTAATTGTATCTAAACTAGCACTAATAACAAATAAAGCATGCACAACAGGTTAATAAAGAAAGGATGTAATTCAAAATTCAATAATGCTTTCATGTTTAAGCATTATGCAATCCTTTTAAGAGCCTTGGTGGTTAAAGTGCGGTATTGCAGGCAAACTCTGCCCACAGCCTGGAATTCGATCTTGACGGGACTCAAGGTTGACTCAGCCTTCCATCCTTCCGTGATCGGTAAAATGAGGACCCAGATTATTGGGGGCAATATGCAAATAATGCTTCAACATTGTAAACCGCCCAGAAAGTCCTGTAAAGCATTAAGGGGCGGCATATAAGCCTAAATGATATTGCTATTATGCATTATGCATTAGACACAACACCAGTTGGATAACCTTGGCTAGAAGGAGGCAATGGCAAAGCACTTCTGAGATCTTGCCAAGAAAACTACAGGGACGTGTCCAAGTAGTTGTCAAGAATCAAAAAACTGACTTGAAGGCACACACACAGTTAAAACATTTTTAAGAGTTTCATTTCACAAACATGGCTCTCAGTTTTTAAAGCTAATACTACCTCTAGTTAGGCAAATACTGGCCAACTGCATTTTTCTGTAAAATAGAAAATGTGTTTGTGAGAATGTGTGCACTAGGCTGAGAAAGACTGCTCTATAGCAAAAAAATGAAATTATTATTGGGAATGAGGAGAGTAGTAATTTGGAATAGTTTGGATTAGATGGATTGCTGCTCTGATCTGGAAAAAAATATTCTACTTCAAATATGATACGCAACATTTCATTGGGTGTCATTTTGAGACCCTAGCTTAAATTTAGGCCATGAACAAAAGAGCAGGTGGAATGGACTAAAAGAAGTTCAGTAGTTGTAGTCAGAGGTAGGCTTCACATAATTTAACAACCGGTTCGCCCAGAATCGAAAATGTGAGCTCGCGCGCGCATCTTACGCGCTGCATCAAAAACACAGCGATTTGCGCGCGTGCGCCATCCACACATGCACGCTGCGTCAAAAACACAGCGGTCCGCATGCAACACAGCGATATAGGATGGGATTGCGCCCGGGCGGGTGGGCAGGCCCACCCGCAGGTTGCAACTACCAGTTCGCCCGAACCAGTCTGAACCGGCTGAATCCCACCCCGGTTGTAGTGTAGTTGGGTTGGTTCAGAAAATCTTTTTTTTTTTTAAATTGGATGTTGTGAAAGAACATGTAACCCACCATCGTCAAATTTGTTATCCAAAAAGCCTAAAGATATCCTATCATCAGTATACCTACCCACGTCTAACATACATGCCAAAACTCTTTTCTGCCACTTTTTGTCACAGTAAAATGGAATGATAATATATCTATCTGAATACGCAAGAAATACTTGCCCATCTTCTCTTGTATGGAAGATCTGTCACTCAGGAAGACTTTTTTTTTAAACAAGTACATATTGAAAAGCAATATTTATTCCCCAAAGAGGGGGAAATGGAATTGGTTAATGAGGGAAATGTTTTAAGTCATAAGAAAGCCCACACCAAACTTGAAATTTAGACTGACACTTTTAAACCATGTTCTCTTTTCTTTAAAATACTGTTCGTGGTGACCTCTGATACATTTTACTATTCAATAGAGGTGTAATTTTGCATTTGAGGATTTTTACTACAAGTATCACACCAGATTGGGGCTGGAATGCTTTTTAAACACACAATATAGTTTAACTACTCAATGTTAATTTTTATACCTGCCTATTTCTTCAGCCAAAGACTTGGCTCTGTTATAAGTATCCTGAGAAGAATTCTCACTAGCCATGTAGCAAGTTGTTAAAAGACGGCCACACAGCTCCTGGGCTTCCTTTGGTATATACATTTCATTATTTACAATTCTGCGTACGTCATCCAAAACTGTCTGATCTGAAAAAAGACAAGGGGCAGGAAAAAGAGGAGTGTGGACAAAACATTATTTTCACATTTGCATTTAGAACACAAAATTGAAAACCATTTATTTCAATTCATAAAATAAACCCCTGTATTAAACAAAACTATTTAATTTAAGTCTGTTTAAATTTACAGATCAACGCACATATACATTTACTTCTATTCTGAACAAGTAACTTAATCATGTTGTGGCAGAAGAAGTTAGTATCTTAAGTGCAACGGAAATGTGGCTTAATTTATTTACAGATTTGTGTAAGACCTAAACCAGCACATACATGCAATAATATTAAATTTGAGTGAGAGAATATTTAAGAAACATTTCTTGATTTCGAAAAGCAAAAGTTAAACTTGCTTTTGATTCTGATACAGTATGTTCCTATGCATGTTTTACTCCAAACATAGAACCCATTATGTTATGTATTTACAGGTAGTTCTTCACTTACAACCACAATTGAGTGTCAAATTTCTGTACTAAGTGAAACATTTGAGTTTTGCCCCATGTTATGACCTTTCTTGCCACAGTTGTTAAGTGAATCACTGAAGTTGTTAAGTTAATAACATGGCTGTTAAGTGAATCTGACTTTGTCAGAAGGTTGCAAAAGGTGATTACATGACCCCAGGTCACTGCAACTGTCATAAACTATATGCCGATTGTCAAGCATCCACATTTTGAATCATGACCATATAGATGCTGCAACAATTGTTAAGTGTGAAAAACAGTCATAAGGTTTTTTTTCAATGCCACTGTAACTTCAAACGGTCACTAAACAAATAGTTGAAAGTTGAGGACTACCTGTACTCCTTTGTTTTTAAATACCCTGATTCCATATGAGAGATAAGCACACACATTACAATCTTTGACTAAAATCAACTGGACTAGAAAATTTAGCCTTGGCTGAATTTTTTTTAATGTTTTTATAAAAGATAGTTAATCTATAAGGAAATGCACTTTACAGAACTTAGTTATAGAGTGTAGCATGTTATTGACATGAAATTAGCGTAATAAAGTTAAAAATAAGAAGTTAGATCTAGGGAAAATAAGGAATCAATAAAAACATTCTTCACAAAACAGAGAGTTAATATATAAGACATGCTAATATTGCATGCTCTGTCAGCAATCAGTAGTCAATGAAAACATGGTTGAAGAGGGCTATTGTCTTTATGTCTGCCTATGAGTCTCAAAAAGTGTGTCTGTGTGTGTGTGTGTGTGTGTGTGTACGGTGTGTGTGTGTGTGTATAAACACACACACACACACACACACACACACACACACACACACGTATATACAGTATATCACAGAAGTGAGTACACCCCCTCACATTTTGTAAATATTTAAGTATATCTTTTCATGTGACAACACTGAAGAAATGACACTTGGCTACAATGTAAAGTAGTGAGTATACAGCATGTACAACAGTGTAAATGTGCTGTCCTCTCAAAATAACGCAACACACCGCTATTAATGTCTAAAATGGTGGCAACAAAAGTGAGTACACCCCTAAGTGATAATGACCAAATGGGGCCCAAAGTGTCAATATTTTGTGTGGCCACCATTATTTTCCAGCACTGCCTTAACTCTCTTGAGCATAGAGTTCACCAGAGCTTCACAGGTTGCCACTGGAGTGCTCTTCCACTCCTCCATGATGACATCACAGAGCTGTTGGATGTTAGAGACCT
>QLTV01003467.1:3054594-3059620 GCA_003457575.1 Thermophis baileyi
CTGTGTAAAACCAGTTTCAGTTTCATTCCAACTGCTCTAGAGCCAGATCAAAGAGTCAAGCTATCATACAGATGATAGAGGATGATGCAGGTGGTAAGTCATAAAAAGCCCAAAGGCAGCATATATATGTCCATTGCTACTGCAAGTTTCTAGTGAGGGTGAGGGTGAGGGTTAGGAGGGAGGGAGGGAGGGAGGGAGGGAGGGAGAGAGAGACCTTCCCTTCTTTCCCTAAATCTTCATACAGATTTTACCATTGCTCAGAATTTGGGTCAATAAAAAAATTAAAATCTTTACCTGTTTACTACGCCTTAAGTAGTCCCAAAGCCAACATGCTGGACCTAGGCTGAAATACAGCAGACATATTTTAAAACAAATATAAAAGCACACTTTCACAAAATCATGTCATTTGTCTTCCTGGGATCACTAATTACCGTCATTAATGTTTTTATAGTAAAACAATGCTCCTTTATTTATGTTGTATACAATTATCCATTATAGAGGAGGCGTGCATAAGTGCACTAACGTGCCTATCGTCCCTGTCACTGTATTTTTATTCTTTTATTCTTGTTCTCGTTTTTGTTTGACAAATTCTATATATATCACAATCATGTAGGGTTTCTTCCAAGTTCTTGTGCCCTCACTGCAGCTGAAGGTTCTTACCCTAAATGAAAATTCCTTCCTTCAAGAAAAGATAATTTCCAGAGGCATACGATACCATAGGGCAGAGTTCCCCAATGTTTCCGCCTTGCAGACCAGCAGGAGGAGGGGATGGTTCACACAAGTGGCTGACAAGCACACACAAATGGAGCGTGTGTATGCACGCATTTGCTTGCTGCTCGCCCAAGTGAGGATGCATGTATATGCATGCATGCTTGCCAGCTGTTTCCATGGCCCAGCTGCAAACCACTTACGGCCCCCTGACTAGTGGGCCACGGCCCACTGGTTGGGTACCCCTGCCATAGGACATCATTTTATGCAAATTTCTATTGGGAATCTTTATGGATTATGCAGACATTGCACTAGTTTTGTAGTTAAAACTAGTTTTGTAGTTAAACCCTTAGTTGTAATAAGGACATTTGGTTAAGAGAAGAGGATATTCCTCTCTCCTAATTCTGTCTATAATATCATTCCATGGAAAACTTAACTTAGAATAACTTTATTGTCACTCTGAATGCACACTAATCGGCATACATTAAAATGAAATTGTGTTGCATACAGCTCTCTCTACCTCCAATATACACTACATAAACATGATAAAATAAATAAATAAACAAACACAAAAGTATGCATATACCCACATATATTATATGACACAGAGGAACAACACAGTCTAGTTTGGATGTATACATGTACATGGCAAGAAAAATGAATCTTGCGAGTTTACCAGACGGATGGCATAGGGAACAAAGCTGTTACAGAATCTGGAAGTCCTGCTAGAAATAATTCGAAACCTCCTCCCAGAGGGGAGCAAAAGAAACAGACCGTGAAGTGGGTGTGTGGGGTCTCTAACAATGCTTTGAGCTCTAAGCACATAGCGCTTATAAATAAATGACAGGAAGCGAGCTTCCCGTAATCTTCTCGGCTGTCCTTACCACTCTCTGAATGGACTTTCTCTCTGAGGCACTGCATCCACCAAACCAAACAGTGATGCAGTTTGTTAAAACGCTCTCAATCGTGCCTCTGTAGAAAGTGGCCAGGACAGAAGGAGAAAGATGTGGTCTCCTCATCCGACGCAGGAAATGCAGACGTTGGTTTGCACTAAGGATGACATGTGGAGAAACCAGTTCAGATTGTTTGTTATCTGCACCCCCAGATGTCAGGGTTCCAAGTAACACCCCCAACGAAAGAAAACTCTGAGGCTTGAGTTTCCTCAAAGTTCCATTTTATTAGAGATGTCATATTGGCACATCTGGGAAAACCTGAATCTGAAAGCTTCCGGTTTTCCACACCCAAAAGAAAGTTCAAGTCCCTGCCCCAGCACCCACATGTCCATCACACTGCCCAATCAATGCACCGTCCCAACTGAAGATGCCTCCCAGGCATACCCCTCCAGGTGCAGGGCAGAGTGACCTTGACTCTCGGAGAAAGGAATGTTATTATGACTATATCTCCCCACTCACACAATTCTCCCTCCCAGTTTCCCACAGCACTAAATGTGGAAGGCCTGAAGATCCAAGGCTCAAGATGGTTTCCAGACCTGACCCCAGATACACCTCTACAGCTGTATCCTTGATACTGAGTGGAGTATGACCATGTGTTGTGGCTTGCCCCCGTCCCGTGCAGCTGCTCATGGATCCGGACGACCAGGAACAGTCCATAGGGTGGCAAGAGTGGTCTGTAGCGCCGGCACCGGAGTCCGAGAGCGAAGAGGAAGCAGGGCCAGAGGACGATGCGCAATCAGGGCCTTCTGCACCTCCTCAGCAGGAGTTCAGTGACTCCAGTGAAGAGGAGGGGCCTCTGATTGATGCCAGAGCACGCAGGGCAGCTAGCCGGCAAGAGTGGCTGTGTAGAAGGAGGTCTACTCGAAAGTAAGCTTGCCGTCAGAGGGGCCACGCCCTAAGACTATATAAGGGTGGATCACACCACACACTTTTGCTGAAGACAATTTTGTTTGTATTCATCTTGGCTGCCTTCTGAACCTCGTCCCTATCAGTTGGATTGACTCCAGTCCGGGCTCTTGGCCAACTTCAGCAAGTGATGAGTAGTTGACGGACTAATTGACCTGCTTGTCTCTTTCACATTTGGAATCCCGGCCAAAGCGTTCTGTGCTTGAAAACAAACACTGGCAGAAAATTAGTCTTTAATACTAAGCCATTATTAGTATTAAAGCCTCTTTGTTTAACGAACAGTGTGTGTGTGTGTCGCTTTCTGGGGGTTTGCCGTGCTGGGACAGAACACCATGCTCCACTCAGAAAATCAGAGTTAAATTAAAGAGAATGAAGATGGAGTGACTAAAGTCTATAGGAATTACACCTAACCAACCAAATCCTCTACCAATTCTGAGTATATGCTGCTATGTCCCTCTGCTATGTGTGACTCCCCTCCCTATAGCTTCCAGCCACATGTCCTTGGTGCAGGCAAAGGCATACATAACCCATTTTGCCTACCTAATCTCTTCCTCAGGACTATGATACTTCCACTGGATAGGTTCACTCGTAGGTGTGCATATATCATCGGAATTTGACAATGCAAAGTTTACTTTTCTTCTAGGATAAGGAGTCACTTTGCTTGCCTGGTCAATTAAAAAAGAAAAATAAAGTCACACTACACAGACGATATAATGTTTTTCAGTAAAAGCAATGTATCTGACAATTCTGCTTTATGCCCATTGCTTGTAAATGTGTGTTATGCCTGACACACATTGTTAAACTTATTCATTTATTTATAAATGAAAACACAAACAAGAAATTCTTACTGCTAAGTTTCGGGACGATATTTCTGCTCTATAACTTCTGACGTCTTCTAAATCCAAAGTGGCAACGAGGACTTCCTAAAAAAAGTGACAGAGAAATTAATATCCTTCTAAGTACAACATTTTCGAAACCATTTTTCACTAAAGGTCTATAGTGCAATTGTAGTTAACAAGTTATATAGTTTATATTGGAGGCACAGAAGCAATTTGAGCTGCTTTAACCCCACTGATATTGATAAAGTAACTGTTATGTGCCAACCCACACAGATAGGAGTATTCGTTGAATACTGTAATGTATATTAACCAACATAATCAAGCATTGCACCCCCTGCTAAAGCATTACTATGTCATCCAGTGAAAACTGACGTCCTTGAGCAACTGTAGCACCATTCATAGATATCATGGAGAAGAAATTCCAAAGAGCCTAGGTTTTATTCCAAGTATCCTCACTGCAGCTGAAGGTTCTTACCCTAAATGAAAATTCACATTACACTGCAACAAAACAATCTACTAGTAAACCCAAAACTTGGTAAACTTTTTACATCATTATCTCAACAAAAGAAGAGAGTAGTAGTAGCTTACATTAAAGAGAAACTGGAACCGAGACAGATATACAAAGATGATGATGGGAGAATTTTGATGATAGAGATAGAAGCACAACAGAAAAAAATACTACCTGCCACAATATATGCCCCAAATAACAATCAAAACGAATTTTACAGAATATTACATTAAAAACTAATAGAATTAGAGTACGAAAATATTTGTTTAATTGGAGACCTCAATGCAATTACAGACAGTAAAAAAGATTATACGAGCAATAAAAAGAAAAAAACTAAGAAAAGAACGTTGCCTGATTCATTTACAGAAATGGTTCAAGAATTAGTGATGGAAGACGCCTGGAGAGAAATAAAGGGAAAAGTCAATACACATATTTGAAATGGATGTAAAATGATATGGGATAACTGTCAAATAAGCAGACTGTAAAAATATTTTTTTAAAAAAACAAAAATGTTTAATAAAAATTATTTTTTAAAAAAATTCCTTCCTTCAAGAAAAGATGATTTGCAGAGGCATATGATACCATAGGGCAGAGTTCCCCAATGTTTCCGCTTTGCAGACCAGCGGGAGGAGGGGATGGTTCACACAAGTGGCTGACAAGCACATACAAATGGAGCGTGTGTATGCACGCATTTGCTCGCTGCTCACCCAAGTGAGGATACATGTGTATGCGTGCATGCTCGTCAGCTGTTTCCATGGCCCAGCTGCAAACCCCTCACGGCCCCCTCACGGCCCACTGGTTGGGTACCCCTATACCTCCAATATAAACTAGTTATATAGTCTACAGTTGCAAGAAAAAGTATGTGAACCCTTTAGGATTACGTGGAGTTTTGCATGAATTGGTCATAAAATGTGCTCTGAACGTCATCTAAGTCACAACAATAGAAGAACACAGTCTGCTTAAAATAATACTACACAAACATTAGATGTTGCCATGGTTTAATTGAACATAACATGTAAACATTCACAGTGCAGGGAGGAAAAAGTATGTGAACCTTTGGACCTAATAACTGGTTGACCCTCCTTTGGCAGCAATAACCTCAACCAAACGTT
>QLTV01003467.1:3063073-3136182 GCA_003457575.1 Thermophis baileyi
AGATTTTGCAGTATCCTTCCCCTGGAGTGGGGAGGGAATGGAGATTTTACAGTATCCTTCCCCTGGAGTGGGGAGGGAATGGAGATTTTACAGTATCCTTCCCCTGGGGGGAGGGAATGGAGATTTTACAGTATCCATCCCCTGGAGTAGGGTGGGAATGGAGATCTTCCCCTGCCACACCCAACAAGCCACGCCCAACAAGCCACACCACGCTCAATAAGCCACACCCACAGAACCGGTAGTAAAAAAAATTGAACCCCACCTCTGCTGAGCTTGTAGATGATCTATAGCAGGAATGGGATGGGGGTAGTGCATCCATCCCAGCCTTCCTTGATCTCTCAGAGACCTTCGATACAACTGATCATAGTATCATTTTGGATATTATGGTCCTAAGTCCCTTCATTCAGCATTGCCATAACTTTAAACAGTCACTGAATAAGTCAAGGGCTATACTTGTACATTACAGCCTCACAGTGAAATTATGAGTATACTTGGCTTTTTTGTGATTGTCCTGATATTAAGAATGAACAATAAGAATCCTCTGAAGGTGGTATTAACATATAGGAAACTTTTATCTAGTATCAATATATATCCCTAATAATTATGGCATTTCCATTTGGGCAACAAACATATTTGCATGGTAATCTGGCAAGCTCTGGTTTGTTGCATGCTGTTTTCGCAGAAGCCCTGTGGAAAGAACTATTGAAAAGTTCAAAATAAGGCACTGAAGAAAAAAATATTCAATTTCTTCAAAGGTATCTGTGTGTACAGAAATTAGTGGAGTTAACACTTCTAAACAAACTATAGAGAAGACTAAAGCCTATCCCTTTTACCTGGTCGGTATCCATAATTCTTCACAGATTTCAGTCCCTATGCAAGTATCCAAAGTTGCTAGTACTGCATCACCAAATGGAACGCTTTCCTAAGATAAAGAAAGAATGGGGATAGGCCGTCAGAGATTTAAATAAAAGGAATCCATAACTGGAAATAGGATCAATAGAAAGGAAGATATTTGTCCCAAGTGTGATTAAGACATGGATAGCGTACTCAATATCCAAATGCAAGAAAAATAGCCTGTCAGTTAGAAACATTGGGGCAATAACTGAAAAGATGTTGGGCAAAGGGGAAGGGAAAATGAAATACTTGGTTGCAGGTATTTTAGCCAAGATTCTGAATAGCTTCTAAAATCATAAAACCTAAAAATAATTAATTAAAATCAGTTTTTAAAAACACCTACAAGAATACCTTCAGCTCCAATTCTTCATCAAAAATATGGTCTTCACCACATCAGGATGTCAGAAGTATGAAGGTCATCTGACTCTCGTGGAATAAGGTCTTCTAAGGGGCTGCCATTGACACAACACATTTCTACACTTTTTCTCAGATCCAGATCAATCTGAGAACCCAGATTGTTGGAGGCAATATGCTAACTCTGTAAACCGCTTAGAGAGGGCTGTAAAGCACTATGAAGCGGTATATAAGTCTAAGTGCTATTGCTATTGCTATAGACTCCCAAGGGGAAGGAATCTGCTGATCTACCTCCAAGCTATTTCACATAATGGGTACATTCTAGTCAAAGACGGTGATCCCATAGAAAAGATGGGTTCATGCCGCATAGGGCCTATAATCAGAACTTTGAATAGTACTTGGAAACATGCCAACAGCCAATGGCCAAGTTCCTGCAGGCTTCATGCTCCTAAAGTGGCTCTCATCTGCTAGCAAGTTGGGTGTTACATGTTATACCAATTGAAGTTTCCGAGTAGCCTTCAAAGGCAGCCCCAAGTAGGAACGAACTTTTGTCTTGCTATTATTTTCATATGTTAAACTTTTCTATTTTGTATGCATCTAATCCAATCCAATCCAAATTTTATTACGGTCCATAGACCAGCATATGTATGCACCAAGAATCTGCTGCTGTTCATTGTTGAATTTGAGCAGCATGAGTTTTAAGAATTCCAAGGGATGCAAAGAAGAGATTCTGGGACTGCATTCATTCTGTAAGCAACAGGTTGACTGCCCTTATTATACTGTTTTCTGAAACCAGAGTTTAGCTGAATTAAAAATATATCATCTACAAGGTATATGTCTATGAATTGATGCAGCTTCTTGGAGGAGAAGTGAAACTTCAAAGGAAAAAAAAATCAAGAAAGTCCAGTTGCATTTTGGAAAAAGCACCATTAGGACTTCAGGTATCTGAAGCTTCAGGTACAAAATATTTGGAAATTTTAAATAATACAGTACTTCTTGTTACTAAGTAGCAAAGTTAATAAACATTTAAAGCTTACTTTCTTAAGTATTAATAAATGTAAGCTGAACTGACTTTTTAGATAAAGCCCCTATTTTTCAAAACAGGCACATGCAGTCTACAATTTTTTATATCTTGCTGGTAAAAGATCTATCACTTTTAGGAAAAGTTTAGGAAAAAATTAAGCAGCCCAAGGTTTATTTTATTTACCTTTTGCTTTAAATGAGATGCCCTGCATTTCACAGGGATCGGCAAGTAAATGTCAGGGTTCCAAGTAACACCCCCAACGAAAGAAAACTCTGAGGCTTGAGTTTCCTCAAAGTTCCATTTTATTAGAGATGTCATATTGGCACATCCTTGGAAAACCCGAATCTGAAAGCTTCCGGGTTTTCCACACCCAAAAGAAACTTCAAGTCCCTGCCCCAACACCTACATGTCCATCACATTGTTCAATCAATGCACCGTCCTAACTGGAGATGCCTCCCAGGCACACCCATTCAGGTGCAGGGCAGAGTGACCTTGACTCTCGGAGAAAGGAATGTTATTTTGACTATATCTCTCCACTCACTCAATCCCCCCTCCCAGTTTCCCACAGTACTAAATGTGGCAGGCCTGAAGATCCAATGCCCAAGATGGCTTCCAAGCCTGACAGTAGCTAGGTCAATGAACTATTTTTGATTTAATCATATCTCAAAAGGTAAGAGAAATGAAGCAAGATTAAAAGTTATTGGTTATACAATTGCAATTCCAAAGAGGCTAAGAAAATCATCATCTAACTTGGTGTCTCCCCAAGTACTGAGCCTACAACTCCAAGAATTCCCAGAGAGGAAAGACTTGGATTTCATTTCAGCCATTTACCTAGTCTTTCAGAAAACTACATTCTTGAATCCAGGAGAAAAGAATATTACCTGAGCTGTAATCTCTTGGATCATTCTTGGAAGAAAATATTCTTCTACATGCCTAGTAAAGAAAAAAAAAATTCAAACACAATTCAAAAAAAAAATTCAAAGAGAGAGAGAGAGAGAGAGAGAGAGAGAGAGAGAGAGAGAGAGAGAGAGAGAGAGAGAGAGAGAGAGAGAGAGTGTTAACAACCTTCATTGTATCTGTGCCACATGCAGCTTCCCTGTAATTCTTAAGTACAGTATTGGTCAGTTTTTGCACAGGTGACTCTTTTACCTGTAGTATTGTTGCCCTTGATTGGGATATCTTTGTTAAAGATCAAATCCTGGTAAGATCATAAAGGTTTTTCCATCTCTGCAGTTTGGGCCTTATTTCTGTTGCACTGTGCATGCACAAAATGGCAGATGGAATTTGGGGGATGTAGAACATGTTTTTGGAAGTTCAGTGCTACATCATCTGCAAAATGTACCTTTTTTCTCAGTGGATGCTAAGTGTTGCCCATAGATCATTCACAGCTCACTGTAAGCCATTTGTGGACAACATTACCATCCTACAGGTGCAGCTGACAGGTCCCTTCAGCACCATAGTGAAACATCCCCACATGGCAAATAAGCTCTATGCAAAAACACATGGTGTGAGTGGAACAACTCTATTACCAGCCAGAAAGGTTGCTCTGAAGGAGGGGACCAATTGCTATGAGGAAACCATGGGGAGCTAACCCAATAAGATCCATCAAAAATGAGTGAGATGGATGAGCACATACTGGTATACGCCAGAGATGCTTGTTGGAAAAGGGTTGAAGAAAAGCTCCTATAATGCCACAAGCACAACCAGTTCTCAGTTTTATCTAGTGATCATTGTTTGCATAGAATAATGTAAACATAGTTTGTTTACATTATTCTATGCAAGTTAAGACGATTAGAATCTACAGTGTCTTGCAAAGCCATTATATTATTACAGATCTGCCATCATTTAGCAAGTATATCAGCAATGACATAGAATACAGGGATGCTAATATCCTAAATATTTTCTAAAATAGCAATGTCTTCCTAAGGATCTTTTAATGCAGACACAGTGGCAAACATTAAAAGCAACCCAAATGTTCAGATTAATTTGGGCAGAAGCACATATAAGGAAGAGAAGTTACCGTAATTTATTCCAAGGAGTGAACCACCTCATTTCTCGATAGTTTCCTGAATTTGCCAATGCTATCTTTGGCCGTATTAGAAGAATTTTTCTTGATCAAAACAAAAAGAAAACCTGTTACAAGCATATACTATGGAACCAAGAAAAAAAAGAGACTTTTTTTGAATCATAACTTACCATATTTGAAAAATACCAAATCCACTGAAAGAGTGTCAAACATACAAATTCTAGGCTATGTGAACAGAATTATAACAAGAAGCTATGATTCTAGCCATGCCATACTTCCGGTTACATCCAGTTCTGGACAACATAGTTTAAGAATACTGACACAGAACCATTTTCCAGTGGAGATCTCTCTCTCTCTCCCTCCCTCCCTCTCCTCTCTCCTGTCTGCTAATTGCGTCCAGGAATTCAAAAAGTTGGTTGTCACTTTTAAAGGCCCAGATACCTACAGAACCATTTACTTCATCAGTATCTGTCCCATGGAGGACTACTTATAATCCCTACTGCATATGAAGTTATGTGGGTTGATAGCGTGTCTTCTCTGGAGTTGCTTCAACGTTCTGAAATATTTTGCCTCCTGAAAAAGGAACACCTCCTTGTCTTTTAAGTTCTTTAAAAGCAGTTTGTTCCATTGAACACTCAAAGCCTGATGCAAGTCTCTAATAGGCTGAAGTTATTTACTCCAGCTTTCAATGCTGCCTAAATTTATCTTGCTTTTCCAGCTATCTTCTTCTCCATCTCTCAAAAACTCCAACAACAGCTTTCTTTCCCACATTTCAACTTTCTCTCCCTCTCTGTTGTTTTTTTTTAAAAAAAAACATGTTTTATTTGCAGTTTTCTTTTCACACCATACATATTTTGTGGACAGTGCATTGACTGGGTCAAATCTTTTTTAAACAACGCTAACAATAATAATACAAATAAGTATGTGTAATCCTAATCTTCCAACTTCAACAATACTATTCTCTCTTTATAATTCTTTATCATTTTTCCCATTAATTCATTAAAACATAACATTTCTTTGCGCCATGCATTTGTTATCCCCTACTAAATTAGTAATATTTAATATTTTAAGAATTACTCATTATTCCACCATAACTTCAATATTCCAAATGTGTAGGATTACTAATAAAGCCAAATATTAACAATATTTAATCAATCCCGGAAGTGTATCTCAAAATCCCCACAATTTCTAATCCTTAATATTTTAAATTCACAATATACTTTAACACACTATTAATGTTAATAATACAATTAGATTACCTAATCCTAAATTTCCATCTACTAAGCTTAACTTATTTTTAGTTATAATAAGATGTATTATCTGTTAATATATATATACTATTATTTGCCCTATTTGTATTTTTCCATTTTATTAATATATTTTCATTATCCATCATCTCTTAACCTTTTTGAAATTCCATCATTTATTGACTTTTTAATCAGCCTTTTATCTCTCTCTCTTGGAATCTTGGAGCTCTTTTGGATATATTTGCGCCTACTGAACATTCCCTTCTGGATGCCCTTTGTCTCTTTCTGCTGTATTGTTTGAACACCCAAAAACACTCAACAAAACTTCCTCTTTTTTTTTAAAGAAAATTTTCTTTTTTCCCCCTCTAAATCTTTCTTTTTTTTGAAGAGATTTTTCTTTTCTCTCTGTTCTATTATAAACTTTTAAGGAGTTATCTAATTGATTCCTACTTATTAATCCTTTCTCTTCTTTATTTTTAGCTTCTTGTATCTCATTTTGATTTTTCCCTTCCACTGCTTCTTCTAATTTCTCATCTATTTCCTGAATATCGTGCTGCTCTTTTCCCCCCAATTGTTGAGTGACTTCTACATTCATTTCTGTGTCTTTAGACAATCCCCTTGTCTCCTTATTGTTCTTTAAAGATTCACGCACACTTTTTAACATCAAGAATATTTCTTCATATGCCTCTATCATCCCCTGTAAATCCATTTTATAACAATTTAATAAAAATTACTCAGTATATTTCTATAGTTCCAAGGTCTCAATATTTAAAAACTCCTGCTTAATAAAATTTCATCAATCCCATAATTATACCTTCAAAACCCAATCTTTAAAGTTATTTAGTGATTTACAGCCTTATAGTTTTCCAATTATATATCTTCCCAATTGTCCAAATTTTAAAGTCTTATTTAACTTTCCTTTTCTCTTTTCTTCTATCACCTTTCTTCTTTTGTCTCGTAGAATGTTCTGTTAAATAACATTAGTAGTCCAAATCCAAATTAATCCACTAGATTCCTCCAATCTTTCAAATCCATCAGCCAATTGCCAATTTTAATGAAACTTAGTTATCTGCAAGTTAGTTCCTTTTAGAAATCTTCAGAAGGGGAAAAAAAACTCATTAAGTATTCTCAGATTATCCAAGTTGTCTTCTAACATAAAGTCAACGTCTTCCAGATGTTGTTACTTCTATTCTGTGTATTAGACTTTGTGTGTATTGAGTTCACTTTCACTAAGTATACTGCGGCTATAGTGTTTCTTCTTCCAGTAGATGGCTCTCTTGTTCCCAAATCCAAACAATCTGTCAAAAACAGCTGATTATCGGATAAATCCAGGGGGTTTAGAAATACAAATAAGCAAGACAGTTTCTCCTGAAAATCATCTTTCAAATTATTGAAGCTTTTTTCAGGCTTTCTATGTTTTAAAGCTTCCCTTGGGCTTCTTTCGCCTCTTGATTTCAGTTTTTTATTTTTTTCCTCTCCATGTATTTAATCGCCGCTTTCTTAGGCTTAGAAGTTCTCTTTTAAAATTCTTGTACTTAAATCAGGTCTTTAGAGTAAAAGTTGGTAATTATCTCATCCAGTTTCAATGCTCTGTCCACAATCCGTTCCAGCACAAATCTTACCGTCCTGGTTGTCCCAGCTTTGTGACTGCCAAAAATGGCTGTCGTCCCTGCTGCCTTTCGGGAGAGCTTGCTTCGGACCTAACGAGGAAATTGCGAGTTCCTCGTGGTCAGTGAAGTGCCTCTCCTTCCTTCACTGCCCCTACAAGGCGGCTATGACCCTGTAGGGTCTCCCGACAGCGGTTACAGGCTGGATTTCGCAAGGCTCGGCGGAGCCCGCTATTTTCCAGCCATTCTCACCGCGACATCAACTGGAAGCCTGTCTACTTTCTCTCCCTCTCTTAACGTGAAAAACCTCAGTATGTGCATTAAAATCTTCATTATTTCAATCCCAATTTTTCTTAGGCTTCAGATTATCAGTTCCAGGCAGAGCTTGACTATCTGGGATCATAGGACAAGATGGCAGACCGCGTTTGTTTGTTTGTTTGTTTGTTTGATTGATTGATTGATTTATTGATTGATTTTCATAGCTGGCCAACTCAATCAAGTGACTCTAGGCAGCTTACAAAACAGTATTTCTAATTACTTACTTGTTTAGAAAAATTACTCTACAGTTGTAACGAATATTCCGGTGCATAACAGGCCTATAGAAATAAAGATATTAAGTTATACATTTCCTTACTTAAAATTGGATCCTTTCTTTTCAAGAATATAAACTGATTTTGGATTGCATTCAAATTTCTGTTTCTTACCACGTGCAAGAAATATTTTTCATTTCTGTTTATATCAATTACAATCTCATATTAAGATGATCAAAAGAATATTCCAAAATATCTGTTTGCATTACTGTCATCTATTGTATATAAGGAGGAACCAAATGTTAATCTTTTAAACTACCTTGTTTGTTATTATAAAACAGTCTTCACGTTTACTACTGAAGATAAATCTTTTCATCAAGTGATGTACTGTAAATCTTACACTTTGTTGAACCTCCAACACACTGTAAAAATACTAATTGGTTTCTCTTCTAAAATCTCTTTATGTTTTACTGCAATGATCAGAATACTGATAATATCAATCTTCACATGACTAGGCACCTTAATCCAGAAAACACAAATAATCTCAACACATGACTCTCCTCCTGATTCTATGATATTGTACCTTACAAAATCTTACCTAAAGCTTGGACTCTGATTGCCAACATTACTACCTTTTTCATATTTTAAAGTAAAAATTCTCTCAAACTGAGATGAACTGGGATGACTACATGGACAGTAACATTTAGGCAGCAAGAAGAAAGTGGTTTGCCATAGCCTTCTTCCATTTTTTTTAAACTTCCTGTCTAAACAACAGTTTTGGAATTTCCTGATTATCAAAGTACTAATCAGGTCTGGCTCTGCTTAACTTTTTCATGGTAAACTAGATACTGTCACCTGATATGACATTTTTATACCCTTAACATAAATTTGAAGAAAGATAATACTTGAAATGTTCATCTCATAAAGAAAACAATCTTTTAACCAGCTAACTTCATCTGAAGCTAACATTGCTGGGTCTTTCCTAATAAAAGCCTCACTATGCAGTCAAGTAATAACACACTTACATCCCAATATCGCATATTATGTCCTGAGTACCAGGAGATTCCAAAAGCTTAGCCAAAACTTGAAATGAATGTAACAGTATGTCGGATTCATAATAATGATCTGCACAGCCATAACCACTGAAAAACAAAATAAAAAGAGAGATGAATTAAATTACCACAAAACATCCCAGTTTATTTGCATAAGATGATTTTTCTAAATTCATATATCAATAGAAGTACTTTTATTCACCTTATGTAGATAATAATAATGCAGAATTAATTTATATATGTCTACACATTTAAATATGTTCATGTGTCAGAGAAACTAGGAAGGTGTAACAAAATATGTTGTTGGATTACTATTTCCATTTTATTTTTATTTACTAAAATTTTTAAACTACCTACCGTAATAACTAAAGCTCTCCGGACAGTTTATAAGAAAATACACTAAAAATTTGAATAAAATCACCAGTGTTAGGTATGCACGCCCTCCATCTCCTTAAGGTCCACTCCTACTGGTTTAATGTGTAAACTATTTAATGCAAGAAGCCTTGCAAACAAAATGTCTGAATTCCTTCTGCTCTTGAACATGTCCCTTTTTAACCTCATTTTTGTTTGCGAGACCTGGCTGAACGTGTCTTTTCTAGACACTTTTTTTACTGCAAGTGATTATCATGCTTTTCAGTCTGACCATGAAAATCGCAGAGGTGATAGTGTTGCAATTTTTTGCAAAAAGTCCCTAGGATTGAAAAAGATTGTTACTCCTGAGCTTGCTTTTCCAGAGTCCATTGTTTGCGACCTGACTCTAAATACTACAGTTCGCTTCTTGTAATGTTACAGAGCCCCCGATTGTGATCTTGGCCATGTGAATTGAATTGAAAGGTCTAATTTTGGTGCCAAAATTTTGCTAATGTGGATGTAATTGAAAGCAATGCCCCTTTGGAAAATTGGTCTCATATTGCATCATTTTAAATCAGATTCCCTTACATAACTCATCCATGGTCTAGTAGAATGGAATTTATAGTCTACCAACATCTGGAATACCACAATTGTGACTTTTTTTAATTAAAACCTCATTGCTAATAATTTGTCTTGAAGTATACCTCCAATACCAAACTATTGCAATTTCTATATAATTTTTCTGATTATATAAAGATGAATATTTATATATGGTATCCATCTTCACCCTACCATTAAATAACGAACTACCACAATGAACCATCCCGAGCAGATACCATTCTATAAAAAGGCACTGATTTTGTTACATTGAATGGAATAAAATAGATTTTAAGTACATTATATCCTTCATGTTTCTAGATAGCCCTCTTGAGGTCTATCAGGTTTTATGCCCCACTTCATTTTTCATTAAAAAAGGAAAAGAGAATGCATGTTGAAAAGTACAAGCCTCTAACATCTTAATTTCCAGAAATACCTCTGGATTCCAAATTTTGTTACATAAATAAGAATGCATAGGTGCAGCCCAGTGCTAAGATTAGAGGTGCGGCTGTATGGCCAAAGAAAGGCTAAGTTAATAAAAGTTGGTAATGAATCTTGGGGTGGGGGCTTACAGGATGCCAGGTAGTATCTTGACCAATTGGTTCTTTTTATCTAATTATGTCCCTCCAATAGGCATTTTGTGACTGTGCAAGCACCTTCCCCAATGGCCATCTTATAAGACAAAGTTTCAAAATCTGAAATGTACTCAGCATCCCTAAAAAGTTGAGTGTTACTCATTTATACAAACAAGTTGGGAATTACTAACCAAATTTCAAGTTCTGGGCCGAGTCGATATCTTGCTCCTTTTTCTTTAGCAATTTCAATACCTAGGAGATTAAATTATCATTTTTATTCATCTACAATATGTTGTCAGAGAAAACTTCCCATGCTTTGAAATATAGGTAGTGTTATGTGTATCCTTTGATTTTGCAAAGCAAGAAAAGAATATTCGAGTATGAGACTGAGAACACAAGACAACTGAGATTTTCAGGAACCTTTTAAAATCAAGTTCCTATTTCTCATACTTTCTAAAAGCAAGTTCTTAGCTCAGAGAACAAGTTAAGATTTCTTGTAGTTTAAAAATAGTATAACAAAGCTGTTTTCGACACCCTATTGCTAGCAGAACTAGGATAATAAAAATCATAAAATTTTTCATAACTCATATTCCTGGAGGCAAAATATATTTCAACAAATAGTATCCATTTATTACCCTGTACATAACTCTCTCTCAGCCCAACTCACCTCACAGGCCGATTGTTGTGGGGAAAATGGGAGGAGGAAGATGTGCTTACCTTTTGTTATTTGTAAAAATAACAAAGGCTGGATACAAATAAATAAAATAAAAAGATAATTATAATGCAATGCTACACAATATATAATACATACATGACAAAAAAATGTTATGGGTAATAAACCAAATTTATACCTTACACAAAAGGAGTTGATAAACTGAAACTGTGAAACAATGAGAATTTTGAGGAAGTAAACCAGTTTTGTTTTTTAAAAAAACCTGAACACCTCTTCTTCTCTATATAGCAAATTACCACATTGGGGAAAAAAGTTCTATATAGCCCCACTCAAAACTGTAACAATAATATAAAAGTAGTAATAATAAACCAATTTTTCACCTGTGTTTTTATATCCAAAGTAGTGAACTGTAAGGCCTAAAGTACTGGATTAGCATTGAGGAAACCTGGATTTAAAAAACCCAATTGGGCCAGTCAATTTTTCTCAGCCCAACCAACCTCACAGGGTTCTCGTTCTTTGAATAAAATGAAGGGATGCCTTTTCTTCAGATAAAAAGCTCATAGAACACAGGCAAGTTATAAAGCTATATAAAATAAGATCGTGCATATAAATTAGGAAGGATCATCAATAGTTATGCTTGTAGAACTATAAAAAGCTAGGACTAAAAAAAATTACCAAGCCGTAATTAACTACAGTACCAAACTGGCTCTTACTCCGAGAGCCAGTTATGGTGTTGTGGTTAAAGAATCAAGCCACAAACCTAAGAGACTGAGTTGCAATCCTGCCTTACATGGGCTAAATCACTCTCAGCCCAATCCACCTCATAGTGTGGTTGTGAGGAAATTAGGAGGAGGAAAAATTAAGTATGTTCGCCTTCTTGAGGGATTTATAACAATAAAGGTGCGATATAAACATATCAATGAAGATTTGGAAGGTGGGTGGATGAATATAAAATATTCAATGGATCCAAGACGCATCCAGAACCACCTTTCTTCTTATTTTAATTATTGCTAATAAACGTTAACTTCCACTGCAGGGTAACAAAAACAAGATCCGTCTTTCTTTGGAGCTGCATTTTGCAAATAGCCCATACGCAGCCTTCGGCTTACTTTTGAAAATCCTTTCCAGGTTGCCATCAAAATCCAGCGCCCACTGATTTAAGGCGCATGTAGCCACGGTCACTGTCCTGCCCATGTTGTTTCCTGCCCGCCTAACTTTGGCCAGGAGAAAAATAAAAGCGACCTCTCCGCCGCCGGTGGAACCACCACTCCCAAAAGCCACCCTTTTACTTCCGGTAGTTTCCTCTTCGACTCCGCGCAAAGAGGAGGGTTTGAAGCGGTGCTATGCAGCAAGTCCCGGGGCCGCTTCCGGGTGAAATGCAGCGTTGGGGGGGGGGGAGGTTGGCAAAGGATAGGTAGAGCAAGCCTTACCCTTTGCTGGGAGCGGGTGGTGGCTACACGTCCTGCAATGTTTCGCGTGCCAATAGTACCGGGAGAAACTGCCAGGGTGAGGAGCAAAAGTAAGCTTTCATCTAAAGAAATAGTGTCTGGTAGACACTAATGGATTTCTAGGTTTGGGAATGGCAAGGATAGATGCGGGTTGTTGTTTTTTAAATAAGCCTGATCTCCCCTGTATTTTTTTTAACATCTTCTGTGACTCCAAAAATGCAAAACACGAAACAATGGATGGAGAAGCAAGGGGTGTATGTGTGTGACTGTGCCGATAGCTTTCTAGCAGGATGTCTACGGAGATTCTCAGTCAACCAGGTCATGGTTGTCCCAAAAGTGCTTTTTCAAGAGGCAACTGGACTTTCTGGTTTTTCTTTGAAGACGTTTCGCTTCTCATCCAAGAAGCTTCTTCAGCTCTGACTGGTTGGTGGGGAATGGAAGGATTTATACTCCTTGCAGACAGCTGGTCATTTGCATTCTTTTAGCCAGTCTTAAGGTCACCTGTGGGTTTATCTGTGTCATCAGGGTCACCTGAGTTGTGCAAATGGGTGTGGAGCCTTGGCACTGTTGAAAGGACTACTGTTGTAGATTGGAGATAGATGATGTGGTATCCCTCCCCCTCTGTTGAGAGAGGGCTGTTCAGTTTTGACATAGATTGCCTCTTTGACCCCTCTTTCAAACCAGCGGTCCTCTCTGTCCAAAATGTGTATATATATGTATATGTATTATATAATTATATACTTACATATATAATTATATGTTATATAATAATACATCTAATATATTAATATTAATATATTTAAATATTATATTTTTATAAAAATATATTAAAAAAGATAAACCCTCAAGTAGCCCCAATACATCTCAGTGAGAGTGCTAACCTCCAGATAACTGCAAAGAAATACAATCCTTCCATCCCCCCTTCCTCCCCCCTCCTCCAGTTGCCTTTTGAAAAAGCACTTTTGAGAAAACTATGACCTGGATGACGGAGAATCTCCACAAACATATTGCTTAAAAGCTATTTTGCCCATTTGTTAGCTCCCTACTTCTCATATATTGACAAACGATACATATCAAATCTGGTTTTATTTTTTGCTTTCATGCCATAGTTCTTTAGTTAACTCATCTCTGGAAAATGCAGTTCTCAATTTTTATTGTGGGTGGTTGAAATTTGACTTTAGGATCATATGAACCCAATCCTAGTTTTTAGTGATCTTCTATTATATTTCCAAAACAGACCATTCAAGCAATCCTATAAGTAGCTGATACTAATTTCATTAACCAATAATTTCCCCAAAACCTCTATCCGCTGTGGAACTTCAGAAGCAGCAAAATGTTTGGGTAAATATATAGAACAGATGTTTAAATGGAATAAGGAGCATGAGGAAGCTATGCAAGGCAAATAATTTTTCTTTTAATTCGGTTTTTAAATTCATACATTCTGCTTGATCAAGGATTAGTAAAAGTTCAGTGAACTCTCCTTTTTCATTATATTCAGGGAGTGGTTGTTGCCACGGCTACTGAAATCAGCTTAGCTGGTTTGAGGCAGCTGCACCAATCCAGCGAGGAAGCATGAAATGATGCTGAAAAGTTGGAGCAGATGATTGGATGGTGATTACAATATGCAATTAATGGGGTGTGGTTAAAAGAAGGAAAGGTTAAAAAAAAGGGATTGGGGCATTTTATGTTCGTATTCTTTCTTTCTCTCAATGAGATCAAACGAAGGAGTTATTTCTTTATCTGAAGCTGAAGAATAAAAGCACAGGTAAGGAAAATTAACAGAATTCTAAGTGGTCTGCTTCATATTGAATTAATAAGTAATAGTAAAGCAAACTGATTGGGAAGCTGTTTCATTTATTGTTTTGTACGGTGCATCTGTGGGATGGGAGCAAGTTGGCAGCAGGCTTTGAAACATTTGCTTATAAGAAAGAAATATTTGTAGAATAACATTATATAAGTTTTTGTGTTTACAAAGATCATCCTGAATTCCTCTTAATGTTTGACAATTTATTTTCTTTGTCTTGTATTCCTGGATGAAACATTTTTATGGTGTTATACAGGTAGTCCTTGACTTACGACCATAATTGAGCCCCAAATTTTTGTTGATAAGTGAAACGTTTGTTAAGTGAATTTTTCTCTATTTTACTTTTGCAACCCATTTTACCAATTTTGCCCCATTTTACTTTTCTTGCCACATTTATTAAGTGAATTACTGCAGTTGTTAAGTTAGTCACACAGTTAAATGAATCTGGCTTCCCCATTGACTTTACTTGTAAGAAGGACAGAAAAGGTGATTGTCAGGCCTGGAAGCCATCTTGGGCATTGGATCTTCAGGCCTGCCACATTTAGTGCTGTGGGAACTGGGAAGGGGGATTGTAGGGAGCTGGGGAAATATATAGTCATAATAACATTCCTTTCTCCAAGAGTCAAGGTCATTCTGTCCTGCACCTGGAGGGATGTGGCTGGGAGGCATCTCCAGTTGGGACAGGTGCATTGATTGGACCATGTGATGCACATGTGGGTGCAGGGGAAGGGATTTGGATTTTCTTTTGGGTGGGGAAAACCTGGAAGCTTTCAGACTCGGATTTTCCCAGATGTGCCAATATGACATCTCTAATAAAATGGAACTTTGAGGAATGTCTAGCCTCAGAGTCTTCTTTCGTTGGGGGTGTTACTTGGAACCCTGACAGTGATCACATGACCCTGGGACACTGCAACTGTCATAAATACATTTCAGTTGCCAAGCTTCTGAATTTTGATCACATGCCCGTGGGGTTGCTGCAATGGTCATAAGTATGAAAAACGGTCACAAGTCACTTTTTTCATTGCCGTTGTAACTTTGAACAGTCACTAAATGAACTGTTGTAAGTTGAGGACGACCTGTATTGAAATGAATATTTTTAAAATATCTAAACATTAGCTTAGATAGTAACTGATTAAAAACACAGCTAATTTACTCCGTTGGAACAAAACGTATCTGGTAGAAATCTAGTTGGTGTTGACTAATTTACACCTTTGGAACAAAACTTATCTGGTAGAAATCTACTGTAGTTGGTGTTGACTAATTTACACCTTGGGAAAAAAACTTATCTGGTAGAAATCTAGTTAGTGTTGACTAAGAGTTTCCCAAGTCACCTCAGGCAGACCCACATAAAGCACATTGTGTTATTGTACCGTATCTTTCTCCTTTGGAATACTTCCATGAGATATGGCCTGCTTATTTGTATTGTAAAAAAATTTAGAAAATAATGATGCTGAAATTATACTAATTTCCAAAGTTCATAATATAGTAAAACCTCTATTTAATGGACCATTCAGGAGAAGCAGGATATTCATTAAATTCAAATGTCCATTAATTCTGCATTAACATTATTGTATCAAGAAAGGTAAAGTAATATGTAAAGCCATGTACTTGTTATAAATGGCATCTTTTGTAATAAAGCTTTGATTTAACAATACTCTTCATGAGGGACCAGCTAAGCTAAAGTTACTTCATATTTGGGGCGGAGTTGATCAGCAGATCTGACCCATAGCTAGAAAAGCCAGATGAAACCAGTTGCATGTGCTCCTTTTCCATTGAGGAACATTTGCCTTAGCAATCAATCAATCAATCAATCAATCAGAATAGAGCTGGAAGGGACCTTGGAAGTCTTCTAGTCCAACCCCCTGTTCAAGCAGGAGACCCTATACCATTTCAGACAGATGGTTCTTTTCTTAAAAACCTCCAGTGATGAAGCACCCACAATTTCTGAACGCAAGCTGTTCCACCGGTTAATTGTCCTCACCGTTAGGAAGTTTCTCCTTAATTCCAGGTTGCTTCTCTCCTTGATTAGTTTCCATCCATTGTTTCTTGTCTTGCCTTCTGGTGCTTTGGAAAATAAGTTGTTCCCCTCTTCTTTGTGGCAGCCCCTCAAATACTGGAATACTGCTATCATGTCACCCCTAGTCCTTCTTTTCACTAGATTGGCCATACCCAATTTCTGCAACCGTTCTTCATATGTTTTTGTCTCCAAGCCCTTAATCATCTTAGTTGCTCCTCTTTGCACTTTTTCTAAAGTCTCAACATCTTTTTTGTAATGTGGTGACCAAAACTGGATGCAGTATTCCAGGTGTATAAAGATTTATAAAGCACTACTAATACTTCACGTGATTTTGATTCTGTGCCTCTGTTTATATAACCAAGGATTATGTTAGCTTTTTTAGCTACCGCCACACACTACTGGCTCATATTTAAGTAATTGTCCGCTAGGACTCCAAGGTTCCTCTCACAGTTACTGTTTTTGAGCCAGGTTTCTCCTAATCTGTACTTGTACCCTTGTTTTTCTTCACATTAAATTTCATTTTGATGGATAGGGCCCATTATTCAAGTCTGTCAAGATCTTTTTGGATCCTGAGCTTGTCTTCTGTGGTGTTGGCTATTCCTGCTAGCTTAGTGTCATCTGCAAATTTGATGAGTTCCCCTTGTTAGCGAACAGATGTGACAGATAAAAGCATGGCCTTGATGGTTCTGCAAGTACATCCACCTTTAGGATATACCTTGAAACACAATAACTTGAGGACCATTTTTGTTTGCCAAGTTTTAGTTTTGCTTGTGAGCTGTCTACTAATGTATTTTTATGTATTTTATTGCTTTTAAAATAGTAACAGGGAAAAAGGAACAAAACACAAAGATAAATACATTATCAGAAAATTGCATAAGAAGTGTTTAAAAATAAGTGGAAAAATGCAACAGAAAAAAATAAAAATAATGTATAAAGCATAGCTTCAACAGTAAACAGTTACAGCTCTACATATAATTAATGCAAACATTATGCAAGTACATATATATTTATTTCTAATACACTTTTTATAACTACCATTCTTTTTAGCCTTAATTATATAAAAAATAATCAATGAGCAAGAAAAGTTTAGTCAAAGGCTGACATTGTTTTCTCCCATAGTTAGTTAGCTATGCCACATGATCCTTGCCTTACTTTTCTTAAGGTTATTAAAAGCAGAATTAATTGTGAAAAATAACCAAGTAGAGTTGCATATTGCATAATTGGACATAAAATTTCACACAAAAAAGGCTCTTTTATGCTCGAGAATTTTATCATATTTGTATTACCTCTTCTGCAGCTTCCAATGGCATCTCATAAAGACAGCCAATTTTTTGAAGGAGGAAAAAGTCAAAATGCTCAAAACGGAAATGGAGCCTCTCATGGAGAGTGGGGTAGAGCATGGTAAGAAAATCTGCCGTGTAGTGACTATAGCTGTGAAATATCTGTGCTTATAAAGAACTGTTCAGGTCGGTTCATAAAAAAGGCAGCTACTGCTGAATTTTAGGGGGATTTTATTAATATTCAAAGGCAGGAGGGATTTAAATTTATTTCTTTGAAATATATGTTGGTTTTCTGTTGACACATACAAGAGTAGTTCATGAAACTGACTTGTTTCAGCAAATACTGTAATTGTTAAGTGCAACAACACATTACAATTGTGCAAATCATTATTCTGTTCAGAGTCAGCCATTGACAAAACTGTTCCAGTAGGATTTTGAGGTTCGTTTTTTGGGGAGAGAGTAACAATCTCTATGTGTCTTTTTCAGGAAGGCTGATTGGTTTTCTTTGATAAGTGTCATCTTTCTACTCTTGTCTTGCCCCTTTATTGTCTACTATTTTATAATGTCATGTGATCAGTACCATTGCTCTTTGAGTGAGCCAGCCATCCAGTTGCTTACGGGAAAAGTTCACCTCTTAGATATCTGGGACAAGACACCATCTTTCTCTTGGAAAATTCTAATCCTTTACATTTTTTGGGTAATGTTCCAGGTACGTATCTTGAAGCTTCTCTGTTGGAATCCAGTTATTTGGATCAAAATTAAGTTTGTTTTTAAAGTTACATTCTAAAATTGTAGCCCTACATGTGAAAATGTGGGAATATAAGTTATTAACAATATTGTGTTTGGATGTTGCTGGGAATAATGCTAACAACTGATATCCCTGATTTCTTTGAGGCATTTCTCTGTCTTGCTCTCTTTTATGTTTCTAGCACTTCCAAAAGATTATGACTGACAGAAGATAATGAGAGACTTGCTGTCTTCCAGAAGTTAACTTCCAAAACCCATTGCTATTAATTAGACTATGCCAGGGGTTGTTATTTCAATCATATTTTAAGGGCAGTAGGTTCCTCACCCAGAGTTAGATGGTGATTTGAAATTAACACTCACTTTCAGTCTTTAGTTGTTACTTCTATATAATTTCTATATGAATATTTGATCATGGTATTAGTAGCTAGAAATTAAATGTTTCCTGTAATTTCAGTATAAAAAAAGATCAAAAATCAGATTTTATATCTTTACATTATTAACCTCTCTTTAGTCCATGTCCCCAAATGAGTTATACTAAAATATTCACAATTCCATATATATTTCAGCTACATTTTTAAACAGGTACACTATTATGAGGGGTTGGGATATGAGTAAATGTCAGTTATGAAAAATAATTATATGGTGAATTCATAATTTATCCTCCTACAAATGTACCATTGTGCAACTTTAATTCACTTGTAAAGATACGGGCTTATATGTTCATTCTGTTACAGGCATTTTTGTTTATAATTCCTGACTTTTGTCATAAATTTATTCCTGGATTTCAAGGAGGAGTACAAGAAGGTGCCATTTCACCTGCTGGTAAGACCATTTTTATTATATCAAGTAATTGAAACTGGAGAAAAAAGTGCATGACTCAAAACATTATTATCTGCTTATTTAACATGTTGCTAATTAAATGATACAATCATTGATCCCTACCATATGTTAGCCTACATTTCCTTCTCACTCTCAGTTGCTCCAAGAAGTCTTTCTGTCTTAAAAATAACGAATTTTATTGCTGCCTGTTACACTTGGAGATGTGTAATGTTGTTTTTGTCTGTTTTGAAAGGCCTTGGACCTTGTTGATAAATAATTACACATACCCACATTCATTGCTTGTTACTTGTGTCTATTTTCTTCAAAGCTTCTGGGGCAGGGGTAAGAAATTAATTTTCCCAAGGGGTCACATGGGAAACTGGGACTGTTGTGGAGGGCCAAACCAATAGGACTGTGAAGGTGCGTAAACACACATGCATGTACATACGTAAATTGGAAAAAAAGCCATAACCTTTGAAATAAAAGCAATGCACGCATGGCATACACTTTGATGAAATTTGATTTCTAATTTCCAATTGACCTCACACAAGCCAGACAGGGATAGCCAAAGAGCCAAATGTGACCCACCGACTGTAAAATGCCCAAGTTTGCTCTGGAGGGATGTGTCTTCTACCCTTCCCCCCCTCAAACAAGTCATGAGTATTACTGAAGCTCTACACAAGATTAAAATTGCTGGTAATTAAGCAGAGAATTTCTCTCTTCTTCCTATAAAGAGGGTTTTGGTTTTGTTTTTTTTTTGCAATAGTAGCGAATATCTGGTCGGCAGGAGGCATGTGCGCATGCGCGGCAGAGCTGAACTGGGGCGACGGCTCACGTGCCCAGAGAGGGTGCTGCGTGCCACCTGTGGCAGGCGTGCCATAGGTTCGCCATCACGGGATTAAGGATTTGGGATTGTGACGTTTCACTGCCAGCTGGTATTCGTGGATTCTGGTTTTTAATTGACGTGATGTTTGTCCCACGTAGAATTGGTTGCAATAGTTACAGTTGATTTTGTAGATTACATTGTTTCTTTCATTCTTCTGTATTTTGTCTTTGGTTCTGGATAATTCCTGGCGGAATGTGTCACATCAATTATTTTGTTCATACACATAGACTCCTCAGATAGCTTTTCAAACATGTCATTCTGAAGACCTCTAACACCCTTAAGATAATTAAATAGGCAATTTCCAAAAGTGATTAGAAGCATGATTAGTGAATATGTCCTTTAAAAGGCTCCACCATGGTTAAGAACTTGATTATTGATCCCTTCATTTCCCAGCACCCAAACCCATAGGAGACTATGAGGAGGAGCTACTGTCTGGAGCACATGTTGATGATCTCCTGTACTCTCCTTGTTCAGAAAAGTTCTAAAGAGTCAGTATACTCACGGTTCTTCAGCCTTTGCCTAAGTTGTGTTCAACTTGTTATGCCTTCACCTGAAGGCCTATTGTTTTCTGTTTCTTAACTGCTAGTCATCCAGAGTTCTTTTAGAATTGGGCAGCCTCTGAATCATCATCATCATCTGTTTCCTTTCAGGTTTAGTACTCAAATATGAGATTAACGGACTACAAGCCTGGCTTATAACACATGCCCTCTGGTTTGCAAATGTTTACTACTTCCAGTGGTTCTCACCCACCATCATTTTTGACAACTGGATTCCACTCTTGTGGTGTGCAAATATTGTGGGCTACTCGACGTCCATATTTGTTTGGTTAAAAGCCTACTTCTTCCCTTCTAATGCAAAGGACTGGTATGTTGATATTACTTATATTACTATTAATATGATAATTTGATGAGCACTGAATGTTTCATTCTAATCAGTAAAATTAATTAATCCAGAAGCTATTTCTCTACCTTCCTTGCTGTTGTACTTTTACTTGCTACTTAAGATCATAAATATCTAAGCATGTCATTTCAATTCCTAAAGTCTAATAATGTTGGAAAATCATTTGTATGTGTTCAGCTTAACATATACAGATTCTGTCTGTCTTGGGCATCTTCTAATTGTGGGGTTCTAATAGGGTAACTATGTTTTTATATCAGAAATGTCCCCTTCAAGTGCCTTGAAAGAAACAGTAATTCAGTCACTCTTGAAGAAGATATGCCTGGAACTAGTGTCCTATTTCCAGTATCATCTTTTTGAGTAAGGTCCTTGAGAAGGTGGTGACTTTTCAGCTTCATGCATTCTTGAAGGATATGAGTTATATATACCCATTCCACTTTGATACTATTCTGGTTTTGGCATTGAAACTTGTTTGTTCTCACAGATGATGTACTCTGTGAGAAAGAATGGAGAAGTGCAATTCTGTTGATACAAATCCTAGATATCTTAGCAACTTTTGATACCATTCGTATGGTATCATTCTGAATGAATTATCTAGACCAGAATGTTCTTCTTACGTAGATTTTCTCTATTTCTTCGATCAGCTCCACAGAAAGGTATTATGGTGCTTGTGTTCAGTCTTGTAGGCTGTCGAGTGCCTTCTGTCGTCTTTGTTGTTTAGCATCTATATAAAACTCAACATTAAGAAAACTAAGATCATGGCATCCGGCCCTCTCAATTCCTGGCAAATAGATGGGGAAGAAATGGAGGTAGTGAGAGATTTTATTTTCCTGGGCTCCAAGATCACCACAGATGGGGACTGCAGCCAAGAAATTAAAAGATGCTTGCTCCTGAGAAGGAAAGCTATGGCAAATCTAGACAACATACTAAAAAGCAGAGACATCACCCTGCCAACAAAAGTGCGTATAGTCAAGGCTGTGGTTTTCCCAGTTGCAATGTATGGCTGTGAAAGTTGGACCATAAGGAAGGCAGAGCGCTAAAGAATTGAGGCAGTCCTAGAGGAGATCAACCCTGACTGCTCTTTAGAAGGCCAGATCCTGAAGATGAAACTCAAATACTTTGGCCACCTAATGAGAAGGAAGGACTCACTGGAGAAGAGCCTAATGCTGGGAAAGATTGAGGGCAAAAGAAGAAGGGGACGACAGAGAATGAGGTGGCTGGATGGAGTCACTGAAGCAGTAGGCGTGAGCTTAAATGGACTCCGGGGGATGGTAGAGGACAGGAAGGCCTGGAGGAACATTGTCCACAGGGTCACGATGGGTCAGACACGACTTCGCAACTAACAACAACATAAAACTGCTAACTAGGTCATTAAGGGATTAGAATTAGGTGTTACTAGTATATTGATGACAGCCAACTATATTTCTTCATTCTCAGAATCAGATAAAGCTGCAGATATTGGAATAGATGCTAAATAGATGGCCTGGATGAAATTCAGTATCTTGAAGTGGAATCCTGACAAAGTAGAGACTTTATGAATTGATACCTTGTGAAGCCAGAAATTAAATAGGTTCTCCGCCCTGGGCAGAGTTGTACTGCTCCTGAAAGAGCAGGTATACACCCATATTATATACCTGGATTCACCTCTCTCGCTGTCACAACAGCGCAATGCATTTATCTAGCTGTATCTACCTAATTCTGAAAACCAACCTTTCTGGATAGGGATGGGCTGACCTCATCTTCTGATAACCTCCCATTTGGATTACCATCACATCATAAACAGGTCTACCATTGAAGAAGATTCAGAAATTACAGTCATAGGCCATGCCTTGGAATACTTAGAGACAATATAACACTGGTTCTGAAAGAATAGCTCTGGCTACCTACACTTTTATCACTAAAGTTCAGTAAAAAATAGTATTAGGACCAATACATTAGTGAGTGTTTCTCAGTGTCTACCTGCCCTGCTGTTAAATTCTGTAAAGTCTTCATAGGTAGTCCTCAACTTACAATCATCATGGAACCTGCCTATAATGGTCAGAAACCATGATCGTCGTAAAGTGGGTCACTCATGTGACCGATCCAATTTTATAACATTTTTTGCAGTTGTCATTAAGCAAGTGCCACAGTCATAAAATGACTACTGCGCTTATTAAGCAAACCCATTCACTATGGGGCATTTTTGCCAAAAACTGGAAGTAAACACCAGGTTTTAGCAAAAACACCGTAAACTCTGGTCATATGACCGCAGGATGCTTTAAACAGCCATAAATGCAGGCTGCTTGCCAAGCACATGAAATGCGGTCATGTGACCAGGGGAACAATTGGAACTTTGAACTTGGTGATATGTACTTTGGGGGGGCTTTGTCATACTTTGAAGTCACTTGTAAATCAAAGACTACTTGTATTTACTCTGGAGCCAGGTCAATACTGATATCCACCTTTTGGGGGTCAGTTGAAGATTCTTTTGGTAATGAATGTCAGTTCTCATCTGGAAGTTATGAATTCTAATACTACTTTTATTATAAGGTTACAGTAACAGAACCTTGCAAGTCTGTATATGCTACCCCCTCCCTGTTTTTATCCTGCAAAGAACTAAGGAGGGTCAAATCTAAGATGTTTTCTCAAATTATATTTCTGCCCCAGACTCAGATTTTGTTTATCTGACCATTGTATTGATCTCTTGTTTCTCAAGGGTTATTCCTTCTTACCATTACACTGAACAGGTTATAAATATTTGAAATGAAAATAAATAGCATTGTAATTAATGTCAGTTATTTGCAACAGACTAATCAGTAATGATGTCCATTTTGTTTGTGAGTGTTCTTGCAATTTCATTTGGTTTTCAAATTGATGTATAGTAAACTTTTGTTTACTCTCTTAATATTCTATTTTAGCAAATTCACTGGCAATTTCTTCTACGACTTCATGATGGGAATTGAATTTAATCCACGCTTGGGAAAGTGGTTTGATTTCAAATTGTTTTTTAATAGCCGACCTGGAATTGTAGGATGGACTTTGATTAATTTATCCTATGCTGCAAAACAACAGGAATTATATGGACAAGTCACTAATTCTATGCTACTTCTCAATGTCCTACAGGTAAACATTAACATATGAATTACAATTAAATGCTATCAACAACAATTTTCTCCAATTCATTGCCTCAGGTGATACATCATAAGTGTGTGTGTGTGTGTACACAAAAAGACAGACGTGTGTATTATATGCGCACATCACTTTTACACCTGGCTGCAATTTAATCAGTCTCTTCACTCTTTCATGACTATAGTTCCACAAAATTCTTCCGTATATCAGTACCACCATTTACAAGCTATTCTTCACAAAATAATGACCAAAAATTATTGGAGTTGTGAAATATCTCCGTATGCTGTTCATTTCAATCTCTAAATCTCATAGGTTCTCATGTGAGAATAGCAAAATTTCATGCAAGAGTTCACAAAACAATATTCTTGCATAAGAATTCAGATTGAGATAGCTAATATCTGTGTTGTTTGGAATGATTTTTTTTCTACTCATACCATGATGAAAACATTAAAAATCTCTGATTTATAACTCTTTATATTGGAAGGTTGTGTTTGGAATGTTTCTGCATTGTGACAGTGTATAATAATTAGGCACTAACATACAACAAAAAATTAAAATTAAAGAGAACATTGTCTATGGAGATTCTCAATCATCCAGGTCACGATTGTCCCAAAAGTGTTTTTTCCAAAAGGCAACTGGATTTTCTTGCTTTTTATTTGAAAACATTTTGCTTCTCATTTACCGTATTTATTTATTTGTTTGTTTGTTTGTGTTTGTCAAACATGTACAAGATAACAAGTATAGGTATAAGCGCACCAGCATGCCTACCGTCCATATCTTACTGTCCCCATTTATCTGTATTTACTTCCTTTGTTCATGTTTATGTTCTCAGGTGGCCGAGCACTAGTCTTTCAAAGGTCTTCATAACTACGGATGTTAGAGCAACCGGTCTGAAGTCATTCAGTTCCTTGATGGAGGGTTTCTTCGGCACTGGGATGATAGTAGAGCATTTGAAGCAGGAAGGAACATAGCACATCTCTAGTGATTTATTAAGATGCGGGTGAAGATGGGGGCCAGTTGGTCAGCACAAGTTTTTACGCAAGAAGGAGTTATCTTGTCTGGACCTGGTGCTTTTCCTGGCTTTTGTCTGTGAAATAGGCTTTGCACCTCATTCTCTGTAATCACCAGAGGTGGTGGGCCCAATAGGATAGGGTAGGTTGTAGGCGGCTTAGCTGTTGTTGNCCTTTTCTGTAGGCTTCCTCTTTGGAACGACGTAGCTGCTTAAGTTTAGCTGTGAACCAAGGTTTATTGTTACTGTATATTCGCAGGTTTCTAGTCGGCACACATAGGTCTTCACAAAAACTGATAAATGATGTTACAGTATCTGTGAGTTCATCCAAGTCTGCAGAGGTATCTTCAAAAACATTCCAATCAGTGCAATCAAGGCAAGCTTGTAGCTTTAGCTTTGCCTCCTCAGTCCAAGTCCTCACTGATTTAATTGTTGGTTTAATGGTTTTAAGTCTTTGTCTGTAAGCAGGTACAAGGTGAATCATGCAGTGATCAGAGTGTCCCACAGCTGCTCGTGGTAAAGACCGATAAGCATCTTTTAAGCTCAGTGGCTAAGACGCTGAGCTTGTCGATCGAAAGGTCGGCAGTTCAGTGGTTCGAATCCCTAGTGCCGCGTAACGGGGTGAGCTCCCGTTACTTGTCCCAGCTTCTGCCAACCTAGCAGTTTGAAAGCACGTAAAAATGCAAGTAGAAAAATAGGGACCACCTTTGGTGGGAAGGCAACAGCGTTCCGTGCACCTTTGGCGTTTAGTCATACTGGCCACATGACCATGGAGACGTCTTCAGACAGCGCTGGCTCTTTGGCTTTGTAACGGAGATGAGCACTGCCCCCTAGAGTCGGGAACGACTAGCACATATGTGCAAGGGGAACCTTTACCTTTACCTTTAGCAATGGTCTAAAGTATTCTTGCCTCTTGTGAGACAATTGACATGCTGAAAATATTTTGGTAGCTCTTTCCTTAAGTCTGCTTTGTTTAGGTCACCCAAAATAATTTGAAGAGAGTCTGGGTATTTAACTTCAGCCCACATAATCTGGTCAGCTAGAGTTCGTAATGCATTGTTTACACAAGCTTGTGGAGAAACATACACAGCAATTAGGAGAAATGAGGAGAACTCTCATGGAGAATAAAATGGTTTGCAATTGATAATTAATGTCTCTAAGTCCACATCACAGAATTTCTTCAGTATAGTTAATCTCTACCCACACTGATTTGCAGTTGATAATTAATGTCTCTAAGTCTACATCACAGTATTTCTTTAGTATAGTTATGTCTCTGGACCAACAGTCGTTGATATATAAACATAAGCCGCCTCCCTTCTTTTTACCAGATGTTTCTGCAATTCTGTCTGATCGTTGCAACTGAAATCCCGGAATATGCAAGCTGCTATCATCAATTGACTCATTTAGCCAGGATTCAGTAAAGCAGAGAGCTGCTGAATTGTAAAAAATCAGAATTGCATCTATTTAAAAGTAGTAATTCATCCATCTTATTAGCGATTGAATGTAAATTAGTCAGAAATATTGAAGGGAGGGGAGTTTTTATCCCACTTTTTCTTAATCTATTCAAAATTCCCGCTCTCTTACCCCTTCTTCTTCGCCTCCAGCATTTCCTCCATTTGTTTGTGTTTATCCTTTGTTCAAAGGAAGTTGCTTCTTCCTGTGTTAGAAACTCTTCTGCATTTGTAAAGACGGCGGGGAGGGGGGGGTGAAGTCACAGAAAGCTGCCCATCAAAGAAAGATTGCTTGATGCTTAGTAGTTGGTCTCTTGAGTATGAAATCCGTAGTGAGTCACAGAGAATGATAAAAAACAGAAAAACTATCAGAGAGCATTTCACCAAGGCTGCGGTCCACAGCGCCATCTTGGCAATTCCTGTGAAGACCTCTTTGACCCTTCTTTCAAACCTGGGGTCCTCTCTGTCCAGAATATGAACTTTGCTATCTTCAAAAGACTGACCCTTTAACTTCAAAAGCAGATGAACTGCTGAATTCTGTCCTGATGAGATTGTTCTCCTGTGTTGTGCCATACATTTGTGAAGTGGTTATTTTGTTTCTCCGATGTACCGATCTGCACATGTCTTGCTGCATTGTACTACATATACCACATTGCTCAGTTTGCGTCTTGGGTTGGACAAGCTTCTGCCTTAATATATTCCTGGGTTTAAAGTGTGCAGGTATGTTGTGTTAGTTGAATATCCTCCTGAGTTTTTCAGATATTACTGCAACGTATGGAAGACAACGTTGCTCCATTTGTTGTTCTCTTCTTTGTCTATTTTTAAAGAGGTCCCTGCTGGATCTTTTTGTGGATTTGATGAAGGCCTAGTTAGAATAACCACAACTTATGAGGACTTCCTTGATATGTTTTGTTCCTTTCATCCCCTCTTTGCTGGTAGGCATACCTTTAGCCTGGTGGTGTAGGATCCTGATTACTCCCAGTTTGTGGTCCAGTGGGTGGTGAGAATCAAAATGTAAATAGTGATCTGGGTATAGGTTTTCTGTATTCTTCAGTTTTGAGGCTTGATATAGCAATAGCAATAGCACTTAGACTTATATACCGCTTTACAGTGCTTTACAGCACTCTCTAAGCGGTTCACAGAGTCAGCATATTGCCCCCAACAATCTGGGTCCTCATTTTACCCACCTCGGAAGGATGAAAGGCTGAGTCAACCTTGAGCCGGTGAGATTTGAACCGCTGAACTGCTGAACAGTCAGCTGAAGTAGCCTGCAGTACTGCACTCTAACCACTGCGCCACCTCGGCTCATGTACTTGCACAATCCAGGAAGGCCAGACTATTTTCCTTAATTTCTTCCCATGTAAATTTAATGTTTCTCTCCATAGTGTTGATGTGTTTGTTCAAGGCTTCCACTTTCTGTGTTTTAATCTTGACTCGTGTTATCCACATATCTATACCAGTGAGTAGGTGGAATTAGATGCCTTCATTAGAACTCAGGAAGTGGAAACCTTCACCAAACACATCAACAGAAATACTAAGTTTACACGGGAAGATGTTAAGGAAAATAGTCTGGCCTTCCTGGATTGTGCAAGTACACATCAAGGAAGTCAGAAGACTCAACAATGAAGTATACAGAAAACCTATACACATATCGGTATTTACATTTTGATTCTCACCACCCACTGGACCACAAACTGAGAATAATCTGGATCCTACACCATCGGGCTGAAGGTATGCCTATCAGCAAAGAGGGAAAAGAGAAGGAATAAAAAAATATCAAGGAAGCCCTCAGAACTTGTGGTTATCCTAACTGGGCCTTCATAAAAACCACAAAAAGATCCAGCAGGTGCTCCTTCATAATAGACAAGGGAGAGAACAACAAACAGAGCAACATTGTCATTCCATACATTTTAGGAATATCTGAAAAACTCAGGAGGATTTTCAATCAACACAACATATGTGCAGGAATACATTAAGGTAGAAGCTTGTCCACCCGAAGGATAAAAGACCCAGATGCAAACTGACCAATGAGGTATATAGCAATAGTACTTAAACTTATATACCGCTTCACAGTGCTTTACACAGTGCTTTACACAGTGCTTCCTAAGTGTATTACAGAGTCAATATATTGCCCCCAACAATCTGGGTTCTCATTTTACTGAACTCAAAAGGATGGAAGGCTGAGTGAACCATGAGCTGGTTAGAATCAAACTGCTGGCAGCCGGCAGTCAGCAGAAGTAGCCTGCAGTACTGCATTCTAACCACTGCGCCACCATGGCAGTAACATGTAATTTGTTGCGATCTTCTGTTACAAATTATGCTTCTTTCATTTGAATCCTTTAATCTTGTAGAAGAGGTCAGCAGTAAAACATCTGATAATACTTTCCTGCACAAGGTGATTTCGAAACAATCTCAAAGTATATTAGGCTACATTCCTAAGCAGTTTTCTTAAAGGAATAACCATATGGAATCTAATGGGAATTGTTTGTGAGTACAAGAGCATACTACTCTGCATGTGAAAGTTCAAGCTAGATATACATCTTTTAATATATACAGTATTATGGGCATAAAATAACCAAATTGATTTAATTTGACTGACACTAATTGAGGAAGTTCTTTATACACATCTCAGCATCAGTTTTTATAGTTTTGAAACATTTTCATAGAAAAAAACCAAGAAAGTCGAGTTGCCTTTTGGAAAAAGCATCTTTGGGATAAAGAGGACATTGGAGTATCATGTTCTTCAACTATAAGGCTCTATGAAAGTGGTGATAGAATCATTAATTTAGAATTTTAATCATTAATCCTATGTAAGTGCAATCCCTCCAAAACCATAACTTGCATTTTATATCTAGATAAATTTGAGCTTCTCTCTCTCTCAAAGATAGCATTTATTCACATGCCTATTTTTTTATAAAATGTAATGATAATGTGTATATTTTTCAGGGTCTATATGTTCTGGACTTTTTTTGGAATGAAACTTGGTATTTAAAAACAATGGATATTGCCCACGATCACTTTGGATGGTATCTGGCCTGGGGAGACTGTGTTTGGCTTCCCTATCTCTATACTCTGCAGGTATTTCATCATATGCATTTACTCTTGTTTGTATTCAATTGCTTCTAGAAACAATAGGGTTTTCCTCCCTTTAAGAAAGCACCTTTGGGTATCTTGATGACAGTTCATGTTTAAGGATTTTTTATTTTTTTTAGTGTTTGGGCCTACTGCTGGAGGGAGTAATCTGCCTTGGCAATATTATTTTGGGGAGGTAATGGGCAACTCCTAGGGTGATGGTTGCTATTATGTGGCAGTTGGAGGTTGGCTGTGAAGACAGCTGGAAGCTGATATTTTGTCTGGTGGCTGGAGGCCAGTGGCTGATATCTTATATGCCAGAGTTGAAAAACTAAAACGCAGGCTTTCAGAGACCAACTAGAGCTGAGGGAAAATACAAAGGAAGAAGGATGCTGGTTGAGACTGTGGCATAACTCAAAGGGTCATGGAAAGCGGGGAATAATAGACTAGCTGCAAAGAGGATATTTGGAAGCTATTGTAGATGTTGTGGAAGAAACTGAAGAGAGCAGAATGGATTGGAATTGAAGGTGGAAGTGGTACAGGTGGTCCTCGTCTTACAACCATAATGGAACCTGCACATTGCAGTCATAAAGTGGGTAATCCATGTGCTCAGCCCAATTTTATGATCATTTTTGCAGCAGCTGTAAAACGAGCAGTGTGGTCATTAGGCAAATCCATTGTTCACTATTGCGTGTTTTGCTGGAAACTGCAAGTAAACATCAATTTTTGACAAAAACATCACAAATCATGGTCATATGACCGTGGGACTGCGAAGGGCCATAATTATGAGCCGGTTCTCAAGTGCCCCCAAAATATACTTATGGGACTGTAGGGGGTATGCCTGGTCATCAAAACTTCAGATGTAAATCCCTTTTTCAGTGTCCATTGTAACTTCAGACAGTTGGTAAGTGGCCAGTTGTAAGTCGAGGACCACTTGTAGTGTTGGTGGGAAAAAGGGCACTTGGCACAATTTTGAACCTGCTAGCAGATAAAGCAAGCAATGGCTATAATGGAGTTGTCAGGTCAGGATTGCCATGGGTGATAAAGATTGGAGATTGCTGGTAAAGTCACTTGTGGACACTGGTGATTGGAAGGTGCACTTTGTTAGTACAGAGGTATGATCTAAGTTTAGATGAGAGACAGGGAAGAATAGTAGGCAGGCCCCTTGAAATACAGAATAAAACAGCCCTGAAGTTGAGTAACGGGTCAGTCAGATGGGGTTCCAAATAGGGATGGGAAAGGATCGATGGGATTGTTGTGAATGTGAGGGAAGTTCATAGGCTAGCAAGCGTAGCTTTGGTTTCATGCCTATGGAGATTCTCACTCATTCAGGTACGGTAATGGTTGTCCCAAAGGTGCTTTTTCAAAAGGCAACTGGACAAACGTCTTCAAGAAAAAGCAAAGAAAGGCCAGGTTTCATAGTTGGAAGTTGGGGTACAATAAGAGGAGTTGAGAAGGATTTCATAGTCAGGGTTCTAGAGATCAACATGATTGGTCAGCTCACTTCTGCTGGATAGGCTGAAGGGGAAAAAATATGCAGAGATGTGAATGTACACACAGGTAATTTTTGAGAGGTTGATAAATGTGAAATATAAATAAATAAATAGTTCTCAACTGTCACTTAATGACAGTTCAAAGTTAATACACACACAGGAAAAGTTACTTATGACCTGAAGAAAAGAAGCTTCCATTCCAAAGCTCCGGCCTCTTTCCAGCCTTACTTGCCTTCAGAAACATGGTGTTTGCTAGCTTTTTAGCCAGAAAGCTAATGAATGTGATGTTTCTATGACAGGCCGGAGAAAAAAAGATCCTGAAGATTGAGCACACAGAGGGGAAGGGAACCACTGAGTGGGCCCAGGAAAGAAAGCTTGGATCCCAAAGGTCCAAGTTTCCTTTCTCCAGCCCAGTGCATTAGTTCCCTTCTTCACACAGATGGGAGAGGAAGGCCTGCAGTGGGCTGGAGAAACAAAGCTCAAATCTTTGGGATCTGAGCTTCGTTTCTCTAACTCAGCACAGGAGTTTCCTTCCATGCATGAAAAGGAATTGCCTACCCTCTTTAGGCTTAACAACCCAAGAGGTCTCTTAACAACCACAATTGGGAGAGCTGGGATTGCTGTTGTTAAGCAAACTGATCATGTGAGCATCTAGCTTAACTATTGCAAAAACCTACAACCCAAATTCTGGGCCCAGTTGTGGTTGTAAGTCAAGTGCTATTTGTACTGCAGTTGTGATGGGCCAGGGTAATTATGGCAGGAAAATTATGGAGGCTGTGTGTTAGAAGGGGGTCTGTTAATTTGATGCCAGTCTAATTTTCCAATCCTCCAGCTTGAGTCTTGGATTTAGGCAGCCATATTGCTAGTGATCTTGGGCTCATTTGGTTGTGAATGAGCATAAAGACTTGTATGTGTCTTAACCTGGTTAACTAAGCACAGGGATGTGGCCTGTCTGAGATTTGCTCTCAAGGTTTGGATTGTTTAGCAGCTGTGAGACCAAGGCCAGGGAAGGGGAGGAAAGTGAACAGAGGCCTTGCTCTGGCTGTGAACTGAGGCTTTGCTCTATCTGTCTGTTTATTATTGCAACTGTACTTTTTCTTCATTAAAATGTTTAAACTGCCCAATAGCCAAAGCTCTCTGGGCAGTTTACAATAAAACACACAAAAATATAACCTTAAAAACATGTATGATAATACCAAAATACAAAATTATATAAACTATATAAACATAAATATAAATTATATTATAAATTATAAACATTATATAAACATTATATAAACTAAAAGCCTGGTGCTGAAAAGCCAGTTAAAATCCTGGGAAAATAAAATGGTCTTCACTTAACACTAAAAGGATGCCAGTTGAGACTCTCTGGGGCATAAATTCTATAAATGGAGTGCCACCATAGGGGAAAAACCTATTAATAGAACCTCACTTCATTTCCTTTGGTCAGAGATCTTGAAAAAAACACTCGATGATAAAGCTTGGATGGGTAAGAGCCGAGGTGGCGCAGTGGTTAGAGTGCAGTACTGCAGGCTACTTCAGCTGACTGTTCAGCAGTTCAGCGGTTCAAATCTCACCGGCTCAAGGTTGACTCAGCCTTCCATCCTTCCGAGGTGGGTAAAATGAGGACCCAGATTGTTGGGGGCAATATGCTGACTCTGTGAACCGCTTAGAGAGTGCTGTAAAGCACTGTAAAGCGGTATATAAGTCTAAGTGCTATTGCTACATAAGGGAGAAGGGTCCTTTAGGGTCCTGAGCCACATAGGACCCTAAAGGTTAAAATCAACACTTTGTGGATGAGGACAGATATTGTGGAAGAAAGCCTATATGATTGTTAAGAGTTGACACTGACGCTATGGGACTTAATCAATCAAGAACAAAGATAATGTAAAGGAAAGTAGAGTGCTGACTAAATCTGACAATTTGTTTAACAATTGTTTTCCGTTCTCTTTTTTTTTTTTACCTCAGGGGTTGTATTTGGTCTATCATCCTGTCCAGCTTGCTACCAGTTATGCAGTTGGAATTCTTCTACTGGGTTTGGTGGGCTACTATATTTTCAGAATGGCCAATCATCAGAAAGATCTCTTCCGTCGCACTGATGGCAACTGTAAAATATGGGGCAAGAAACCCAAATATTTTGAATGTGCCTACACATCAGCCTGTGGAACTAAACATTACAGTAAACTGTTGATTTCAGGATTCTGGGGTATGGCCCGCCATTTTAACTACACTGGAGACTTGATGGGCTCCCTGGCATACTGCCTGTGTTGTGGTTTTAATCATATTCTTCCTTATTTCTACATAACTTTTATGACCATTCTCCTGGTCCACCGCTGCATTAGAGATGAACATCGATGCTCCAACAAGTATGGCAAAGACTGGAAGAGATACACTGATACAGTACCATACCGACTCATTCCAGGGATTTTCTAAATGCTTATTTTAGACTTAATATATTTTGCAAAAACAAGTTTTGATACATTTATCAGCTGTATTTCTGGTGCATAAAATGGTGTACGATTTGCTTCTTAATGTGTAAAAATAACATTTAACATAAAATAAAATGCACATTATATAAACTTTTAAAGGTTATTTTTGTTGTTGTTTTTAAAAAAAGTTTCTTTTTGTACTGATTTGTTTTGCTTCCTCCCCACCCCAAATCCAAAAAAACAGTGCAGTAATTTGTATTTCAGTTTTACTATTCTGGAAAAAGGGAATCGTGATCTATAATTGACCACAAGGTTATTTATATTGCCATGTGATGATTCTCTGATTATTGTACTTGCACTGAAGATTCTGGAGTCTTCAGTACCCTCTAAATCCATACTTGATAATTAACGTTCATTCCATTTTGAAAATGATGACTGGGTAAACTGACAAGATCTTTGAGTAATGATAAACAGTTAAATGAAGGTTTTGACACAATGTGCATCCAATGTAAAATAGACCAACAGCATGTTAAGAGAGAATAAATCATGGTATCCAAAATAGAAATGCCAATCTCATAATGCCCTTTTATAAATCAGTGGTGGTGTAACCTTCTGGAATATTTTGTACAGTTCTGGTCACTGCACCTCAGAAAGGATATAGTGGAGCTTAAAAAAGGTTGGTGAAGGGCAACTAAGGTAATCAAGGGACTAAAACAGCTTCCCTGTGCATGATGTGAATAAAATGAAGGAGGAGGAGCTCTTTTCTCCTTCCCAAAATACTAGAACCCAATGAAAACTGAATCCTGGAATCCTGGAAGCATCAAGACAGGGAAATATTTCTTTACCCAACGGATAATTGAACTTTGGAATTGCTACAACATGTGGTGCTGCCTATCAGCTTGGCCTCTGAAGACCATCTGCCAGGAAACTAGTGGTTTTGTTGTACAGTCGAAAACAAACTGCTGGACTAGACAGAAGGGTACTGCTTATGTTCTTAAAAAGTCTGAATAAGTTCTTTGATTAGCTGTGATAAAATCGTGAAATAAGCAAGGATAAGAATGACGGGTTAAAATAATAATCTTGGACATTACTATCAATGGCATTTGTACAGATTCATGTCTGCCTTGTTTATAGGGATTTCAGTATTTTAGATGACACTTTTGTTTGACCAGCACAGTATGTTTAAAAAGACAATATGTCGAGATTTAAAAAATCCATCTCTCTCTAAATCAATGCTGAACCCTGGGTACAAAACTGCAACATTGCTGAACTTCCACTTCTCAAGGTTTATTACAAAATAGATCCTGCTGGCTGATTTAAAAGTAAAGCAGAATGCCTCCTGTTAAACATGCACATTCAAACTCAAAGAATTACAGATAATGATGATTTAGTACGGTAGGTTTAATATAGGTACCCATTCCAATAGACTTAGGCAGCTTAATAAAGCAATTTAAAATAGATTGGTTGATAGGTTTTATACAAGCAGTCCTCGAGTTATGACTGTAATGAAGCCTGCCCATTATAGTCAGAAGTCAAGATGGCCATTAAATTAACAATTTCACTTAATGACCCATCCCCCCCATCCCTGCTCTCCCTTATGCAATTGTTAAATGAACACAGGCTATTAAGTGGAGCATGGGGTGCCTCGGGTGGCCTACTGCAGGAACAAGCCCATTTGGTCTTCAGTCTCCCCCACACCCTGAGATACCCCATGCTTTGCTTCTCACTCCTTGGGGTCCCCACAGTTGCTTGGGTCTCCTCCCCACCCACCACAATAGCACATTTACCTTTCAAAGATCTCCAGAGCTCAGGAGGGCAGGGTAGAAAAGGAGGACAAGTGCTCCAGACCCAGGTATCATTTTGGAAGTGGCCACAATTTATTATAGCCATTCCTAAAATGATGTGTTTTCCAGATAGCGCCATGCAACCTCTATGTAGGGAGGCCACACAGCGAAGCAGCTGCTTCTGAAGGAGACCTATGGAAAAAATAAGTAAATGTGCCATGATGGTGATGGGGAGGAGGATATGGGACCCAGTGGGGTGGGAAGCTGACCCAAGGCCTGCAGGGACCCAGCAGGGCAGGATGGGGGGGGGAGAAGATAGGAACTGCATTAAACTGTCGCATTGCGTCATTTGCGTGTGACAATGTGAAAACTAGTGCTGCTGATAACAAAAATGAGTCTAATTTATTTACTAAATTTATATGGTGCCCTTCTCATTGTCAAGTGACTCTGGATGGCTTACATCAGGGGTGTCAAACTCAAGGCCCGCAGGGTGCTTAAATCGACCGCGGGGCCGGCCTGGAAATATCAAAGGACCGGCCCGCTGTGCCTCTGCCAGCCAAAATGGGCCGCGGGGGGACTGCATGCGACCCGTTTTTGGCCAGCAGAGCTCTGGAGGACTGGATTGGACTGGATTACAATTATGTGGCCTCAAGAAAGTGCCTGATCTGGATAGAAAATAAGCAACATCCTATGTTAATACTACATCTTAATGCCAGATTTTACATACTGTAGGTCCATTTAAGCTACAATCAACAATCTATAATTGACAGCCATTTCTATTTACTATCCTGAAAATTTACCTCTGCTGTTATATCTTGTATTATCATGTTATTTATGCTATTGTATTTTTATTATTAGTTTAATAATAAAAAACAATGGTATAAATAGCTTTTCTGCCTGGAAAAGCAATTTACTATTAAATAATGGGGTATAAATTTAGAAATAAAAAGTTTAGTGGAGCATAAAGAATAAGTAATAAATGTTTGCCAGTAATATCTGGTAGAAGAGATAGGAAAATGGTTATAGTAAAGAACTGTGGAAAGGAAGGGGGGGAAATGCACCTTGAGCCTGTGTCAAACACCCACCATGGCCTCGCCCATCCCGGCCACACCCACCATGACCACACCCACCCCAGCCACACTCAACCACCACCACCCAGCCCTCCGAGGTCAAACACAACCCTTTGACCAACCCTGATGTGGCCCTCAATGAAATCAAGTTTGATACCCCTGGCTTACATAATTAATATGAAGGAATATATATATAGCCATTCTGCATGTGTATTATCTTAGATTGCACAAGTCCAAAATGGTATTCTGTGCTTTCTACATCAATTTCCCCTAAACAGTGACTGGCTTGATATCCAAAAGCTAAATCCTTTTCCTTGAAGGGTTCACAACCTGGAGCTAGGTAATTCCTTATCTATCAGGAATCAAAATATCACAGTAGCTAAGCCTAAGTCACTTTTTCCAGGGCCCTTGTAACTTTGAACGGTCACTAAATGAACTGTTGTAAGTCGAGGACTACCTGCATCCCTTTCACCTCAACGACCTTCTGAGCACATGGCAGTCAGAAGAGAGGGCTCTTTGGCTTTAGCCACAAGTTCTCAGGGGACCGTTTTTATTGCTATCTTAAAAAGTTCGTCACAGTTACGAGTCTGCTTCCCGCTCTGAGGGAAGCTGAGTATTATTTACACTGCAATGTTCATCCTCTGCCAACATTGATCCGAAGCTCTGGAAACCGTTCCGTGGAAGGAGGGGCGCCGAGAAAGGCTGTCGCTCCGGCCACCGACTGCAAGCCACCTCCAGGCCGCCAGGGGCCCGGTTCGGACTCCCGGCTCCTGTGGGCGTGACCGGAGCGCCTCCTTTTCTCTTTCGAGGGGCCGGATCGGGGGTGTGTTTCGGCGGTAACCAGGAAGTCGGACCAGGAAACTCCTGGGACCGCCGGCCGAGCGGTGACTCTGGACCGCTGACCATGGAGGGCGCTGGCCGCGAGGTAAGCAGCAAATGGCCGGAAGGCGAGGTGAAGGAGAGCCCGAGAAAAGGCCTAAAAGGCAGGCAGGGTATTCGCTGCGATTCAGTTCCGCTGGTTCCCACGTGACCCTCGAAGGCGTTTGGGGCCGACGGTTGAACGCGGTTCTTTCCCCAAAGTTGAATTCGGCTACTGAGTTGATCATCTCATGGCACTTTCCCAGCTTCATTTTGTAGTAGAAGAATTGTCAGGGTGGGCAGCTACAGCTGGTAGAGGCAGAAGGGCACAACTTTGTTACTCCTCCCCACCCCCTTCTTCTTCATCATCATCATCTCCGGGCAGACGTACTTAGTCCTGGAAAGTTCATTTAAATCCCCGAATGAGAAAGGAGGGATTAAAATAGGCAGTGTCAGCTAAAACAAATATGTGGGCTCAGGTCCATGTAGGAGAAACTGCTTTGGGAGATCACTTGCGTCAGGAGAAGTTATCACAGTGACTCTGGATTAATGGAAGTTCTGATGATCTGCTTGCTTGCCCGTCTCCAGTACAAACATCTCAGAAAAGATGTCTGTGGAGATTCTCAGTCATCCAGGTGATGGTTGTCCCAAAGGAAACTTTTTCAAAAGGCAACTGGAAGACTAAGCGATGAGAAGTAAAATATCTTCAAGCAAAAACAAAGACAGTCCAGTTGCCTTTCGAAAAAGCACCTTTGGGGAAGAGAGGAAGACTACATGCAGTCCAAACCCAACTTGATGATGGGTCTAGATTGCCTATATGCCTCCACACGGAGAGCTGTGATTCAGTTTTCCTGACTACAGGTGTTTACAAGATTTGACAGAATATCAGCAGGTAGAAAAGCCAGCACCACATAGACAGAAATCATTGGTGGGTTTTCAGCACAAATGTTTTCTATGTACAGTTATTGAGACCTGAAGACTCTACTAAGTCTACTAGATCTTTTGATTACCATACTGGAATCTTAAAACAAATATTTAGTTGAACATGATATCAGTGTATGTCTTTTAAACAATGAATATTTTAATATAATGTTTGAAAAGATTATTTCTTCTTGCCATGATTGGGAATATGTCAAATGCAACTATGAAAGATAGCCTTATCTTTTAAAAATGAAAATTATCCAACTTAATAGTATTTATCTTACTGTTTCCAAAAACTATTTTCATGAATGATTTTAGCTAGCATGGGTAGCAAGGAATTGTTTTTTGAGGCCAGGTCTCCCCAAAAGTGTTTCTGTGGAAAAGAATGGCTCCCACTTTGGTATGAAAATTTCCTGATATTAAACTAAGCAACAATAGTAGGAAATTGGCCCATATGCCTCTCATGGAGAAGTGCAAAATAATCTTTTTTAGTTATAAGACTTACCTAATAGGAGAAGGGAAAAGTTATTTAGTAAAAGCTTTTTTTTTAAATTGTCAGTCATATCCCTGCCCTAAACATTATTTATTTTGAGATGCTCTCAAGGCACCAGTTTGTCATTTCCGGTAACTATCTAATAAAGTGTTAGCCACCTGATGTAAAGAATAATTAAGATGCTCAACATCACATCTTAAATACTACTGAATAAATGCATCAAACAAGACTAAATTGCTCACTTTGATTAATATCATGCAATTGTCATTTACATGTTTCATCCCAAGGCAGGTGCACACCAAGAGTAATTAATTTATTTAGGTTCCTTACAGCACCATTCAAAGGACAGTCTGACTGATTTCAATTCAGTTTCCTCCTACCTAGTTGAGCAAGTTCTTATTTGTAGATGCTGAAAATTAGTTCCTTTGTTAGCAAAACAGCACGGGATCTGGTTGTTGTTGTTTTTGCAGTTGCAAAATCATTGTTGCTTTGGTGGTATGTATGATGCATTTGGGGTATTTCCACAAAATCAACATTAGGATCAGAAAAGAGATTTTATTCAGAACCATAGTTGAGAAGAAAACATATAACTTTACATATATTGTTGGCCCTTATTGTCAAGTAAAATTGACCATTAATTCGGACTTGGACCATGCTGTTAAGTGCAGTACTCTTTTCCATTATCACATATGTTACTCTTTTTTGGCATGAATTCCCGTTGATTTGCTTTTCGGGCAGGTAGGAACTGTGTCTCCCCCTACACTTTGTTCACATCTTTTCCCAGGTTTGCTGTAAAAGGGCAAATAAGCATATTCTATTAGAACTTAATTGAGTGTGGGGTTTTCTTTGTGATATGTTTTTCTCTTTTTGACTTATGGTAGGCATTTAATAACAAAATGACATGTCCCAAAGTACAAAAAAGCAGTTTCCTCATTACTTGCAAGAATACGATTGTACTGGCCTAAATTTTTGATCAAGAAATGTATTAATTATTCATTTTAATTTACAGTGTCAAAATCACAGCCATGGGACCTTTCGTCAACATGGCCACACTTGGCCTAGTTCGTATGAAGATAAAGATCTATCAAAAGAGCATGAGATGCTGCCTTTTGTGGAGGATTACAGTAATTTTGACATTGTCAAAGCAGCCCAGTAGGTTTCTTGAACAATCACATTTATTCTTATATCACAAGTATAAAAAGGAATCAAATATTAGCCAAAATATATTTTATAGGAAAGTGTGTGCATATAAAAGAGGCTGTTAACAGAGAATATAACTATGAATGATTTCTAAAGCTGGAAAATGGTCTATTTATTGTAGAAAAATAAGTTGTCTCTTTTCACACACATTCCAAGCTCTTTTTCCAGGGCTTTGTGAGAAAAAGTAGTATTTACCTGTGGTGAACTCAGAGATCACACTGAATCATAACGTGATTTGTTTTGTTTTGGTTTCCTTTTTTATACAAATCCTTCCATTGCGGTTGTAAGCCAGGGGTGGATTCTAACTTACCTCGCTGCCGGTTTGCTTCCTCCCACGTCATGTGGCCGCGCCTTGGGGGCGCGCGCGCTTCGCACGCGCATGCATGCACAGTAAAAAAACATTAACAAAATTAACAAAAAAATTAAAAAATCTGAAAACAAGATGGCAACGCATGCGCAGTGCTGGAAACTCGGCTTATGCGCATGCACAGAAGAAAAAATAAATTAAAAAATTTCAAAAAAAATTCAAAAAAAAGATGGCGGCGCCCACGGACCGGCACCGACAGAACCGGATCGGTAACATCATCGTGACGTCACCAGCGGGTCGCTACCGGTTCGGGCGAACCAGTCCGAAGTGGTAGTAACCCACCTCTGTTGTAAGCCATGATGAAGTTTTTGTACAGATGTAGTTTGTATAATAATATGTTTACCATGATTTGGAATGGCAAAGTGTATAACTTTTTTTAAAACTTTCATTTAGACATGTTAAAAATTAGATCAATATTTTAATTTCAGTTTTTTGAAAAAAATTGGTTAGCTAATTAGAAATCAGATTAACAAGAAGCTAATGCCAGTCTTTTCTACGTAGAGAGAGAAGCATGTAGAACTTTCATGAAATGTAAATGAATAGTTAGCTGAGTAGTTGAATACTAAAGTCATTTAAAGGTACAAATAAGAAAATAGCAGAAGTGTCTTTCAACTAGAGCTCAGTGTGATTTCATGGACCTATCCATGTAATTTTCCTGGCAAAATGATACAGGTGTAATTAGCCATTTCCTTTCTAGTAACTTTTTTTTTTTATTTTCACACTCTAGCTTAAAAGCCTGTTTTTTTCTGGTGTTCTTCCATCCAATTACTAACCAGATCTGGCCTTGATTATCTTCCAAGCGCAAATAAAATCAGACAGGTTCTACCACTTCTTAAATATAAAGCAGGAAACTATTTCATAGATTTAGCATAATGGTATGACCAATAATTAGTGTCAATTGCTAGATAGAAATGTGCAGCCTCATTTCAGAAAATCTGAAGTGTTCTGTTAACAAATAAATTTTAATGTACTTCTGAAACTTATATCTGGCTGAACTTCTGGCAATTAATAGTTCTAACACAGAATAATACAGAATAGTCTAATTATTGTTTTACAAGATGCACTAAGGCAAAACTAAAATCACATTGTGTCTTAAACTTACCGATGAATCCAGGGGTGGGTTCCAACTTACCTCGCTGCCGGTTCGCTCCCTCCTGCTCCGTGTGGGCGTGCCTTGTGGGCGCACACGTGCTTCGCGTGCGCATGCATGCGCAGTAACAAAAAATCCAAAAAAAATCAACACACAAAAAAAAACAAAGCCGAAAAAAAGATGGCGACCGCATGCACAGTGCCGGAAGTCGGCTTCTGCACATGCTGAGAAGGAAAAATAAATAAATAAAAAAATTCAAAAAAAAAATTCAAAAAAAAGATGGCGGCCCCCACGGACCGGCACCGACCGATCCGGTTCGGTTCGGTGACATCATCATGACGTCACCAGCGGGCCACTACCGGTTCAGGAGAACCGGTCCGAAGCGGGAGGAACCCACCCCTGGATGAATCTTTGAAAATTGTGGTACTTCTGAATGTCAGAGTATTCTCAACTTTTGAGTTTTGGAATATTGATTCTTGCTTCCTTTAGTTTTAATATTTTTTTAAAATAACCAAGCAACATATACTGTATTATGTCACTATTCAATACAACATCTCAAGCATTTTTAGGCTGGGATGTCTATGAGGATCTTTTGTTTACTTTTGTCCCTTTGAGTCAGTTTTGATTCCTGGCACTAAATGGACAAGTATGTGGACACTACATGAAATTTTCTTTGCCACCTTTTTTGGAAGTGGTTTACCATTGCAAAATAATTGAACTCATTTCATGTGTAAGGCAAGGGTCAGATTCATTGTCCTTTGGTTTATATTCCAGTGCCTTTAATCACTACACCAAGCTAATTTTGTTATGAGAAATAATTATGCTAAACCTCAATAAAAAATAATGTAATATCCTGTCACGACACCATCTAAAACTACATTCCAACCAGTGTTATAGTAGAGACATAAACATCCAGAGTTTTTTATAACCATCTAAATTCATGTTTTTATTTCAGATATGGTCTGCTAGAGCGATGTCGAGAATTGGTAGAAGCAGGATATGATGTAAGGCAGCCAGACAAAGAAAATGTGACACTTCTTCATTGGGCAGCAATCAATAATAGGTTGGATCTTGTAAAGTAAGTTGTCAATAGATGAATTTATCAGACTTTATGAGCAAAAGAATGGCTTGACTAGTGTAGAAACAGAGGCAAAGAAGTACAGTAATGGCGTACATTGCAGTCGACGTAGCAGCAGGGTGAGTGGCAGCAGGTAGTCAGGCAGAGATGGGTGGGCAGAATTGAAGAGGAGGCAGAGGAGTCAGTCCCTTATCTGATTGAGGATTGTAGCTGGGAGAACCCAAGCTGGGTGGGTCCTTGGGTAACAACTGGTAGGATGGTGGTACCTCAGTGCTTGTCATTAATTGGTTATGGGAGGTGCGATTACGAAAAATGACGAGAACCAAACAAAGCACGTGACTTACATGACCCTTTGTTTAGGCTGGGGAGAACTTTCTATGTCAGGTTCCAAGTATCACCCCCAACGAAAGAAGACTCCGAGGCTTGAAGTTCCTCAAAGTTCCATTTTATTAGATATGTCATATTGGCACATCTGGGAAAACCCGAATCTGAAAGCTTCCAGGTTTTCCCCACCCAAAAGAAAGTTCAAGTCCCTGCCCAGCACCCACATGTCCATCACATGGTCCAATCAAAGCACCGTCCTAACTGGAGATGCCTCCCAGCCACACCCCTCCAGGTGCAGGGCAAGATGTCCTTGACTCTCTGAGAAAGGAGTGTTGTTATGACTATATATCACCCCTGCTCCATACAATCCCCCCTCCCAGTTTCCCACAGGAGGAAATGTGGCAGGCCTGAAGGCCCAATGGAAAATATGGCTTCCAGGCCTGACATTCTGTCTGTCCCTTTTCCTATGTCAGCCACTTCCCAATATGGCCGATTTCCAGTCCATTCTCCGCGGCCATCCTCTTCTTCCAATGCAATGCGTCAAGTATCAAGCAAACAATGAGTACTGGGACAACATTTTCACATCAAAATGAGTCGAGTACCAAATTTGACGAGTTTTGAAGCAGTTGAGTACCAACTGTATTATCTATTAAGACTACCGTTTTAATAGATTTGTCAAAATTATTTTGTGATTTTTCTAATATTTCTCTATGATATGCACCCATATTTAATAATGGGATTTCTGATTACACATTTCTGACAAAACTGCTTTATAGGATAAATACTATATTATCAAATATTAAATAATTTCATTTCTAAAAATATTGTACATAAAAAAGTCAGAGAAAAATCCACTTTCAGAAGAAGCATTCAATCAAACTTAATATACAGGTAATCCTCACTTAGTGACCACAGTTGGGACTGACAACTCCATAGTCACTAAAGACAAAATCATGTGAATGCAACTTATGATTTTAAGATTTAATTGAATCTGGAATTTAATTTCCAGATTCTCCATTAACTCTGCTTGTTGCAAGCCAGTTGGGAAGCATGCAAATGGCAATCATGTGACTGCAAGACAGTGCGATGGTTGTAAACGCAAGGATTGGTTGCATTGTCATAACTTCATACAGTTACTAAACAAAATAGTATGCGAGATTATCTGTATATGTCTTATGTAAAAGGCTTTCCTTAAATGTTAACAGTTCAGTTTCTCTCCATTTCTCTGTATATATACCCTAAATTCATCATGAATTTGTAAAACAACTTTTCTTTGTTATCACACAGGTATTTTATCTCCAAAGGTGCAGTAGTGGATCAACTAGGAGGAGATTTAAATTCAACTCCACTACATTGGGCAATTAGGTATGAAGCAAATATTTATTTTGATTATTTAAATAATTACAGTCAACTGTGTGCTATTGTGATAACATTAGGGCAAACTGAAGTTTTGATTTTGTGACTGTGACTTTAAAATTTGCATCTTTTATCTCACCGCCAAAGATTTGCTTAAATGGGATTTTAGGTCAACCTAGAGTTCTGTGCTTTAACATTAAAAAACGGGGCTGGGAAATAGAAGGCACTCAGTTGTTAAGAAGACTGTCAGAAGAAGAAATGAACATCAGGAAAACCTAGTCAATGCTCTGAGAAGTTTCATGCTGCTATCTTGCAAGCCAAACATTTTCCCATGTTCCTGTCTTCCATACCAACTACAGATGGTCTTTGCTTAATGACCCTAATTGGGACCAGAATTTCTATTGTTAAGCAAAGCAGTTGTTAGGCAAAACATCAACCGCTTAGCAACAGCAGTTCCAGTAGACCCAGTTGCAGTTGTGAGATAGGACTGTTCTGTTGTTATGCCAGTTGTTAGGCTTCACTTGCCCTTGCCCTTACCAGAGGTGGGTTTCAGCAGGTTCTGACCAGTTCTGGAGAAACGGTAGCAGAAATTTTGAGTAGTTCGGAGAACCGGTAAATACCACCTCTGACTGGCCCCGCCCCCATCTATTCTCTGCCTCCCGAGTCCCAGCTGATTGGGAGGAAATGGGGATTTTGCAGTAACCTTCCCCTGCCACGCCCACCAAGTCATGCCACGCCCACCAAGCCATGCCCACAGAACCGGTAGTAAAAAGTTTTGAATCCCACCACTGGCCCTTACCTACCCCTGTCAATCCTCACCACCCGCAAGTAACCTTTGCCCTCTTCCTCCTGCTATTGCTGGAGGAAGGCTGCGTCAAGAACAAGCAGGGGGCCTGAGGATACGTTCTGTTGGTGCTGGACTTGCCTGCACTCCTCATTGAATCCTGCAAGCCAGTTCTCCAGGACAACTTTTAATATGAGCATCAGAGCACGCACCAGACACATGCCTGGAAAATCTGTGAGGGGTCCTTGGTGCTCTCTGAGTTTGCTTGTTTGCTTGCAGATGTTTCATTACATAAAATCACTGTAACGTAAGATCATCAGTGCTAGCAAACTAACAACCAAGCTCAGAGAGCACCAAGGACCCTTCACCTTGAATGTCTGTTTAAAGAAAATGATTTTTACCAATTTGTGGGAAGTTAATATGGAAAGAGTTTGTAAGGGCAAGGCGTTCCAGAGCATAGGGTCCAGTATGTTTTTGGCCCATGCATGCTTCTTTTTATTTACAGAAGGATATTAAAGGGATCAGGAATATTTAGCAAGCAGGGCACTTCCTCTTAAAGAATGGGTCTTTACTCTTAACAACCTTGGTTCTTTTCATGTATGCATGTGTGCTGTCCAAATACAGATTCTAACATATCAATTGGAGTACAGTAGTCCAATCAGGAAAACCTGCCCCACTGGAACTGGATTGGGGAAAGAAGTGGCATGGTGAGGATGGAATAGAGCCAAGCCAAGCCATTAGAAAACAGAGAACAAAACCCACTCTCTACTAGCACTGATGATGTTACCTAGTTAGGGTAGTGAAACATCTGCAAGAAAACAAGCAAGCTCAGAGAGCACCAAGGACCCCTCATTTCAACCCTGAGCTACAAATATTCTCCTTTATTGGAAAATCTGTTCGTGGACTTCAGTGTGCCCTTTGCAAGACTTTGCAGGAGGAAGGCTGGATCAAGAGCAAGCACAGAGCCTCTGCCAGTACTAGGCTCACCTTAGTTCTTGCTGAAACCTGCCCTCATCATTCCACATTGTCCAATTCTGCCACCACCACCCCTTGCTGCCTCTTCCCCAGCTGGAGCCAGCAAGCTCTCTTTGGCAGATCAGAATATGCCACCTTGCTGTGCTCGCTGCATGAATCACCCGGCTGCACCCTTGCCCAGCACCTGGATCATGGGCCAGTAGCAGGAAAAATAAGACAGTGGGTTGGAGATGGCAGGGGGCAGCAGGTTCTGTGGCGGAGTGGAGGGCAAGCAAGAAGGGCAGAGATGGGGCTGATAGATGCATGGGTGGAGTTGAAGTTTGCATGGATAGGCTTGCCAAGTGCCCGAATTGTAATCACAGGAATGCAGGGTACTGCAAAGGCTTGAACTTTTAAGACCGGTCATAACTACCGATTCACTACTGTTGTAAGTTCAAATGGTTGCTGAACAAATGATTTTTAAGTGAGGACTACCCGTATTCAGTTAAATTGATTTCTCAGGCTTTACGTGTAACTTACTGTGCAAATAGTCCTTGACTTACAACAGTTCATTTAGTGACCATTCAAAGTTACAATGGCACTGAAAAAAGTGACTTATGACCGTTTTTAACACTTATGACTGTGGCAGCATCTCAAGGTTATGTGATCAAAATTCAGATGCTTGGCACTGACTCATATTTAGGATGGGAGTGGGTTAATGCACAGAATGTAGGGGATGTTGTGAGGTCCTATGTGTTCCACTATTTGTCTTTTAAGACTCCTCCAGCTTTATCTCAGCCAGATATGATCCACCTTCATCTGGATCTTACTCAGAATGACTGGAATGAATTTCTAATGAACAACAGAACAACATTTTTTGCTTCACACACCCTCCTATTTTTAGATAAAGCTGGGATTTGACTTGGCTATTACTAGTTCTAGGCTGACACTTAAAAAACAGTAACAAATTTAGAACTGAAACAATTTCTTATGTGTTTGTTCCATAACATTACTTTCCTTTTTTTTTCTTAATTTTTTAAAAAGAAATTATTTTTACTCTATATTTAATTGTTGTATAGTAGCTCGAAGATATTTTGGTTGCCATTGTTCCATTATTAAGATATATTTGCTTTTGTTAACTTTCATTCTCACTCTGAAATTTAAATGTAAATTCTAAAATTTAAAGCCCCCTTGTTGACATGTATTAGTGTTTCTTTTCCATTAGAAATAATAATATAATATTGTTGTGTCTTCATAAGAAAGTGTTTTAAAATTAAAAGCACTCTCTCTTTCTAGGCAAGGGCATTTATCTGTGGTCATATTATTGTTAAAATGTGGAGCAGATCCAACTCTTATTGATGGAGAAGGATACAGCAGCCTGCATTTAGCTGTGCTTTTTCAACACATGCCTATCATAGCTTACCTCATATCAAAGGGTCAGGTATGTGACTTTATGCAGTGATGTAATTAATCATGTAACAGGCATTAATACTTACGTGCTAATACTTGGACTTCCATGAACATTACATGTTATAACTGCACAGGTACAAATATTTCTTGCATAATTAGTTACTTAGGAATTTCCACTCCAAATGGCTTGTTTTTGGCATACACCAAAAATAAGAATTACAAGAAACAGAACAAACAGAACACAGTGTCAGCAGTACAGGTAGTCCTTGACTTACATCCATTTGAGCCTAACATTTCCTTTGCTAAGCAAGACAGTTGAGTTTGGCTCCATTTTATGACCTTTCTTGCCACAGTTGTTAAGTGTTAAGGGAATCAGTGCAGTTTTTAAATTAGCAACATGGTTGTTAAGCGAATCTGACTTCCCGATTGACTTTGCTTGTCAGAAGTTCGTAAAATCACGTGATCACGTGACCCTGGGATACTACCATACTCATAAATACATTATAGTTGCTAAGCATCTAAATTTTGATCATGTGACCATGGGGATGCTACAGCTGTTATTAAGTATGAAAAACTCTCACTTTTCAGTGTCATCATAACTTCAAACAGTCACTAAACAAATGGTTGTAAGTTGAAGACTACTTCTAATGGCACCTTTGAGCAAGAGCAGATCCTAATATCTCCAATACCTTTAGAACCAGGTGTTCACTTCTATTCAGAGATGCATTAGAAAGGTGGCGATCTGAATATTCAGGGAGAAGCTATTCCACAGGAAGAATGCTAGCATTAAGAAATCTCTCCTGTGATCTCACTGAACTCCTTAGGGCAGCAGTCCCCAATCTTTTTGGCACCAGGGACCCGGCAGGGGGGGGGGTTATATAGCACTTAGACTTATATACCGCTTCATAGTGCTTTACAGCCCTCTCTAAGCGGTTTACAGAGTTAGCATATTGCCCCCAACAATCTGGGTCCTCATTTTACCTACCTCAGAAGGATGGAAGGCTGAGTCAACCTTGAGCCAGTGAGATTTGAACCGCCGAACTGCAGCTATCAGTCAGCTGAAGTAGCCTGCAGTGCTGCACTCTAACCACTGCGCCACCTCGGCTCTTATATGGTTTCGCTGGCTTGTCCACCGCTCACCTCCAGCTGTGCATCCCGTTTCCTAATAGACACGGAATACGGGTCCTTGGCCCAGGGGTTGTGGGACCCCTGCCTTAGGGGACAAGCTCCTCAGGAGGATCTCTGTCAAAGATCTTATAGGCAGATTCATATTGGAATATTGGGATGTCAGCCAGTATTGTAATACTGAAAAATATTTTTAAAAGTTGATTGTTTAAAATGCTGCAAAGTTCTATGTTATGGTCATAGAGGCCTATGGACCATATTAAAATAAACTGGAAGGCACCTGGGCCATATGAAAGTACTACTAAATTATGGATTAGATGAAACCCAGAACATTAATTGAATTCATTGCATTTGCATCAGTTTATGGCTTCAGTTGCTGGTTGGTGGTTCATTCCATTTTCTGAAATGTTAATATTTTCTCATATTTAGAGTGTAGATACTACTGACCACAATGGATATACCCCTCTTATGCTGTCAGCCCACAAAGTAATTGGGTGAGTGATGATTGCGACTGCTCGATTCAGTGAGAATTTCTAAGGGAAGAATATGCAAAAGATTTCTGTACTTTCAGGAAAGCAAAACAAGTTACATTGTTTGTTACCAAAACAGTTGTCCTCAGCTGTGAAATCCCTGAAAGAAAAGTTTTATAAAATACATAACAGAGCTACAACAGTATGACATTGAGGAAAGAATTTATCTTTATTTCATGCTAAGTTCTGTATTGCAAAGGAAATCATTTTGATAGGTTAATTCAAATTTCTAGTTATTTTTTTCTTATTTAGTTTTCATATTTTTTTGGATGAAATTTAGAGTTTTGGAAACATCTTTGTAGGATAAAGTTTACAGTGTAGAAAAATTTCCCCTACCGCATCCTAGAATATTACAATATTGGACTACTTTGTTGAACTATTTGCTAAGGACTCTAGTTATTTCATATATGCTTTGCTTCCATCAAATACTTTTGTTACCGCATACCACAATCAGCCTTTAACTCCATTCACCCAACACAATCCGTAATTCAAGCCTCTTTACATCATCATACCCTTCTCCATAATCTATAAATGTAAACTGTACTAACTTTCTTATATTCATATATTCTCAATAACCAGCTGCAGAGCAAAATCTGGCCTGCTTTCTACCTGGCAGGATTGCATTTTCCAGGTTGTATTCATTATCACCTCTTGTACCTTTGCAATCAGAATTCTGCCAAATATCTTCCCTGGTATACTTAACTAAGCCCTGTAAGTAATTGTGCATTTATTCTTGCTTTTTTCCCTTTTCTTTTTCATAATGAACAATAACAACATTTTTCCAATCATTAGAGACAGATACAATCTTAATATGCATGTTAAACAAGGTGTAAATTATTCCAAACAAACCACACCTATATTTTAACATTTCTTCAATTGCTATGTTTACATCTGTAGCCTTAACATTATTCAGCATTCTCACAACATTTATTGTTTCATTTCCTTCATGGGTTGTTGTTTTTTGGGGGGGATGCTAGCATGTATGGTATTTATTTCAGTTCTGCTCTTTGATATGTTGCTGTTATTGCTGTACAGATTTCAAATGTTTCTCCTCATTTCAGTTTCATTCCAAATAATTTTAGCCCTTTTATTTTTAATTCCATTCATGCTACTGAAGGACTTGTTTAACTCTTTTCACCCACTTATAACACATACTTGTTTAATTTCCATCAACATTGCTCTGCATTTTCCATGCCTCTTTAAATCTTACCCTTGTTCCCTTTCACCACATTCTTTTAACTTTCTTTTTCTCCTTATACAAATTCTTCATCTCCTCATTTTGCAACATTCATTCTTTAATATGCATTTTTTCATTCGTATCCTGATACATTTTTATAGTTCTTGCAACATATTAATATGCAATTATTACTTGTATTTTGTCTTAAGTATCAATATGGCAGGTTTGCTATTACAATATGGAAATAAATTATCCAAATATTATCTTATTAAAAGTTATAGTATCTTTGCTTTTCTAACTTGTACATTTTTAATTGCCTGAAGGCGGGAACCTACTCATTTTCTAGTAAAGTTTAATCCATCTGTCAACGCTGTAGACAATATAGAAAAGAACACTGCCTTGCATTGGGCTGTTATAGCAGGAAATGTTAATGCTGTAGATGTATTGCTAGAAGCTGGATCCAGTCTGGATATCAAAAATGTCAAGGTATTATTCCATTTTCATTATTAAAGATCCTTCTGGGTATCAGAATTTTAGGTAACATCAGAAGGGTTATTGTTGGGAGGGGGGGGAAATAGGAGGAAGGAGTATTACCGGTATGTGTGTGTTCACTACCTTAGTTTTCATTGCCATGTATTTTGAAAGTCTACAGCAGTGGCCCCCAACCTTTTGGGTACCAGGGACCGGTTCTGTGGAGAGAGATTTTTCCGGGACAGGAGTGGGCGTGATTTCATGTGCTGCCTGCAGGTGGAGCTTCACTTGTTTGCACAGCCCAGTTTCTGGCATGCCAAGGACTGGTGCTGGTCCACAGACCGGGGATTGGGGATCCCTGGTCTACAGAATAGTCTGGCTGCCAGCAGTTACTAGTTCTTTTAGTTCATGCTAAAATAGCATTTTTAAATTGTTTAATTAAATCAGGATAGTTTCTAAGACCTTCAGAATAAATATGCTTTAAAAATATAGTTTGTATTACTGTTGATCTTTAATTTCTAGAATATACAATCTAATTTTAACTTGGGAAGCTATGTTTGTATGTAAAAGGTGATTATGTTATAATAGCTCATCATTTTGTCATTTGAATATCAGCATTTTATTTATGAATCTTCTACCTACTGCAGATTTTAAACATTGCTGTAGGCTTCTCACTGTGAAATATATATGCAACATTATTGTGCTTATTCAGGTTTCATAGTAATAAGGTAGGATTTTAAAATAAAGCAGCCCAAAGATATGTTTTCTATTTCATACTGTTTTTTAAAATAATGTTGTTTTTGCCTAAGGGACAAAGACCACTTGACCTTGCTCTTCAAACTAAAAATCGCATAATTATTCACATACTTCATGAAGAAGAAAAAATTAGAATTAGAAGAACATCAGTGTTTTTGAGGTTTCTGGAAAAAAATGAGGTATCGTAAACTGAAACAAATAATGAAATGGAATTTTCTAGACAAGAATTGATGCTGAGTACATTATTGACCATAATAAGTTTTACTACAACCAAAAAAGATATTTCAGATAGAAATGGTAGCAATTCACAAAAAAATAGTTTTGGAATCTCCTGGTAGAGTCACCATTAAAGAATAAGTGGCAGAATATAAATGAGGAAAGCAAAGAATAAAAACAGATGAGGAAAAGAGTTTGTGTTGGGGTGAAATCCAGCAGGTTCTGACAGGTTCTGGAGAACTGGTAGTGGAAATTTTGAGTAGTTCGGAGAACCGGTAGCGGAAATTTTGAGTAGTTCGGAGAACTGGCAAATACCACCTCTGGCTGGCACCAGAGTGGGGAAGGAATGAGGATTTTGCAGTATCCTTCCCCCAGGAGTGGGGAGGGAATGGGGATTTTGCGCCTACCAAGCCACACCACGCCCACCAAGCCACGCCCACAGAACCGGTAGTAAAAAAAAATTGATTTCACCACTGGTTTGTGTGGAGTATAAGGAATTGATAGCCAATATATCCAAAACTGCTATGGAAAGGTTTCACTTAATTCCCTTGAAGCAGCAACTCTACTCACTCCCTTTTGGTAGTAACAACGAAAAAATAGGAAATACATCCTTAACTCTATTTATTTTGCTGCAAAACCAGCCTGCTCTGTTTCTATTTCATTTGACATTATACAAACTACTACTCAGCTGGTGCTTTTGCCTGTCCCTTTTTCATTCCAGATTTTTTTAAATATGTACTTATGTTTAAAATAGATAGGGAGATGTGTTTTAAGGTATTTAGGAACTAGATCAAGGAAATAACAAAATAATTTAACAAGCTTAGTTACATACATTTGTTAAATATTTGCAGGTCTTAAGAAATTGATTAAATTATATTTTGCACGTTTTTAAAACTTTAATAATAATTGACTTATTGTGATTTTGTCAATGCCGATGGTGTTCAAGTAGTGCTCCAGATGCAATCCCAAAACATCTGGAGTAGGGGTGTCAAACTCACGGCCCGCGGGCCGGATGCGTCACGCGCTGGCCAAGCCCACCCCCGGTTTAGCGAAGGGGGGGAAATCGCGATACGCCACGTGACGACAATGTGACACCGCGAGTTTGACACCCCGATCTGGAGCAACACTTGAATACCACCGGCTTTGACAAAATCACTATCAGTCAATTGCAAAGACAACTTTATTTAGAATAGCTTACATCCTGTGCCAATACCATCAAACAACATGTGCTTATTCCATCTCCTAAGGAAGGAGTCGATAGGTGCAGCCAAATCCAGTCTAAACATCTAGCTGACTGCGTGACTAACAATAATAGTAATAATATGGAAAGATGACAGCAGTTAATTCTGAGACAGAGCCAAAGTGAAATATCACATTTAGCAGAAGAAGTTAGTTTTCAGATTTATATATGAGGCTACTATGTAAATCTGAGGGATCTGAGGGTTTCCCCCCTCTTCCACACACTTTATTTTTGCTCAGTTTTTCTCATTTTCTAATGAAGTTTTTTTCCCATTTTGTTTTATTTAGTTCTTGCTATTGTTTGGCTCATCATTGCTATTGATATGGACAGTAGGATATGTAGCAAGCTTAAATTCTGACTCATGGCTGTTGAAAGGAACCTTGCTGATCTTCATATTGGTTACTCTGTCTTTCTTTGCAAGGTAGGCATATCTACTTGTCTATCATTTATTTATGTAGCATTTAGTATATTCTTTTCTTGGTTCCTAGAGATGAAATCAACAGGGAAGGATAGAATTAATTATACTTTTAGCTCAAAAACTGAGCTTAACATTTTTTTCCTGTCCCATGGAGGAAACACCTTCCCTTAAGTCCTGTATACATCCTTGTCGGGGAAGCAGTAGTTTTCCTTTAGTTCCCTCCACATAAAAGCATCTCCTTGGCAGCCATATACCAGCTAATCAGCATGCCAGCAGAAAACCATCTTCAGGAGAGCCACAAGCTAAACTAGGAGAATGACCTAGGAAATGGAGGAGGACTGACTGAAGAACCTGACGGGACAGGACATGGACAAGGCAAGTGCCAGTGTCATGTTTAAGCCTTTATGCAACACAGAACTGAAAACCTGTCAAAATTCCACCTCTCCCCCGCCCCCCCCCTTGACAGGGTGGGCACCTTGGGGTCTCAACTGTGTAGAACTTCCAGAAGCTCTAGACAAGAAGACAAGCAAGGAGAGAGAATGGCCAGCTGAAAGAGCACAAACCTAATAGTTTGTTTCCCCTAAACAGGAAAGCAGACAAGATGTGTTTCCCATCCTGCATTTACTGGCTGGTTGGAGAATGCATTGCCTTCTCACAGCAAGCAAAATGCTGCTTTCTCCCTACGTTACAACACATTCTGCAAGGGGTGAGGGGTGACTGACGGCACTCTTAATGATGAAAATATACTATTAATAGAAAATTGTTGGGCAAATTCTTCTATAATACGTGATAAAATAGTTGATTTTGCAAATGCAGATTTTGCACTGCATTGTGTCACTAAAAGCGCTATAACCTTTTACACTGACCCCACTCTGTTCAGTGGGTATGGATGTCCATGAGGGAAAGTGGAGCTAAACGGCATTGTCATCAAAGTGTTGCCACATAATCTTCATTTACTTATCAATTTTGTATGCTGCTGTAATCACAAAAAAGACTCTGAGCATCGTGACATAAACTTATATTTGCAATTTACCTCATTGGTGTCATGCACAGTATGAGCAACAACATTTTAATGTCCTTACAATTTCTGCCAGATGCTTGTGGCTTATAAATCTGTTTCCTGTCTGTTTCATCTCTGGTAACCAAGAACAATAGCTAGACTTAAAATAATATACTTTCTGGTCAACAGAAGATGCTTAGGAGGGACAGAAGATGAAGACCATAGCCTCAAGAGTCAACATGCATTAACATTCATTGTGCTGGTACATAATGCTTTTCCATTTTCACACAGTCTTCCAAATGCAACTTTTTATTGTGACAATGGAATGTAAAATAAAGGAGAAGTTAAAACACAACCAGCTAAAGTCAATACATGCATCTGAAGGCAAGTTTCCTCTATGAGGACAGGAAGCTGCCTTTCAGCCAAAAGAGGAAGTTTAACCTTTTCCATCTCTAGCTTCCTTTTCCATCAAGTCCATCTTCTGGTGACCAGAAAAGTAAATCACAATAGGTAAAAAAAAATACCATCCTTTTAGAACCAATGTTCAAGGTTTCAACGAAAATGCTTAGTTAAAACATTCTGTCCTGAGTCATCTTAGCAACAGTTTAGCTTCCAAGATATTGTCCAAGATCCTTTTCATACATGGTGTTTTCTAAACAGAAATCACTTCCATATGGAAAAATGTATGAAATCCCTATTTTAGATGTTACAATTATGAAATTATTTATTTCATATTGGGGAAATATATTACGATAGTGACCAGATACGTCTTTCTAGTGTGCATGCACCCATTGTAGTTCCAGAAAATCCTGCATGCAAATAAATCTGAGTTTATGTATTCTCTCTCCTTTTTGTTCTAACTTTCATTTTATCACAAACCAAGAAGGTTTTTGAATTTATGTAAACATAGGTATTTTTTTCCCTAAATTCTTACATGCGATATACGGTAGCTATTGCAGAAATATGTTTGGATAAAGAAACTTAATTAATCAGAGAAGTTCATGTACTGAACATTTATAAACGTTACTTGGCATGTTTATGTCTAACAGTGGGTACATTTAGATAGCAACTCTTTCTCAGCTTAACCTACTTCACAGGGTTTTACTTATGGGTCTAAAATTAGGTGATATCCTATATATGCCAAAGATAAGTGGATATAACTCTACTAAATAAATTAAATATTTTTAAATGTTCCATTTAGGTTGTTCATAGGATTCAACGCAATGAAATATTTCCCAGTAGCGTTTTTGATTAGTTCCATCTTTTGGATATCATGGACCTGTTTCATCTGTTTCCTGCCTAATATCCTTTGTTAAAACAATAGTACAGAATGGAGAATTTCTTTACGTACGTGTGTGTGTGTGTCTTGATTTTTATAAGGCAATTCACTGGAAATAAATTGTAATATTATATTGTAAGCTGCCATGAAATGTTTAATGTATTTGCTAAGAAAAAATGAGTTATTGCTAAAAAAAAAGTTGTTATTATTGATGGCCAATGATCTGTATAAACTAAAAAGAAGTAGACTTTTTAAAATGGCATGCCTGTTCTGCTTTCCTAGCTGGCTGTTAGTGGTGTCTTGATTATTCTTTTCCAATGCTGCCTCTGCCACCTTTTCCATCAACGTTATCCTCCACTACATGTCATTTCCCCATCCTAATCTTTTCCCTTTGCCACTGTACAGCTTTTCCTGCATCTCCTTCCTCCTCCTCTTCCTCATCACCCAGTAGTTGCTAAACTGGCCACTGAGAAACTACAGCTTTAAAAGTACTTCTCTAATAAGAAATCATTAGACAGAAAAGTGCATTGAATTTTAAAATGGAGTGTGGTAGGTGTTTCACTGGTTGGTGGAGCATTTTATTAGCATGGAGGCAGTTTGAAGGCCATTGAAAGTTTCCTTCTAGGATCTGAGTCTATATTTTAGCCCCAGAATTAACATGGCTGTGGGATTCATTCAGTACTGTAAAATTGTAAAGAAAGGTAAAATGCTTATTTGTATTGATTATTTTTCTAGATTACTACCAGCAAATCTAGAAAATACATCCACCTTTTTGACAGTATCCTTTTCTGCTGACGAGAGGGAAAAACCATGGCCAATACATGGTTACAAAACGTACATTACAAAATGTAGATGATTATCAGTAGCTAAGAGATTAACAAAAAAACTGGTACTTGAATCACAGATCACTGTGCTATGTTATCTGCATAAATTTAAAAAAAATAGCTAGCCTTTAGCAGACAGCAAATAATATTATAGTACTTCTCAACTTCAAGACGCATTTCCCTAAAGTTGCTGGATAGCATAATCAAGCTTCTTTTTAAGGTGAGTTTTCTGTGTGGCCTCAGAACAAGATGTTCTCATTGTCTTCAAATTTGGTGCAGAGTTGTGTTTTGTAAGTTAAACTCTTTGTGTATTGTTTATTTACTCAATTTTTATACAATATTCATTGGTGTACAACATAACATGAGCATATTAAAATATGTAGTATGAAACAATATTAAGATTAAAACAATTTAAATTTCCAATTGAAATTAGTAAAATAGAAAAATATGAACAATATGAAATACTGTACCGTCTGTACTGTACAGTTTTTGGCCCTTTATCCAATTCAGTTTTTAAAAATCATGTTTAATAATAAAACATATAATAGAATAAAAACAATTATTGTTTTAAAGTGGATTTAATCTGTTCTGTTAAACAGTATTTTATTATTAATTACCATCTCCGAAGATAATTTTTCTTTTAGCATGCTTTTTAATAAGATCTTATTAATAGTTTTTTTATGAATTAATTCATGAGAAATATTTGGGCATATTCCAACTGCCAAAGGCACATAAATCTACTTAGCTCTTGAGAAAGATATCTGGTAATTTTTCAGTCACGGCTTCTGCTTTATGACTTTTAAACATCCTGTTACAAAATTACATTTATTATGTTGTTTGATATTCACCCAGCTGACTAAGCTATCAATCATAGTAGGTTTTATGTATCTTCTGAAAAATCAATTGAATCACACTATATAAAGAACTAAAGGGGTTCTGAGGAAATAGGTACCTTTTAGATAACACATTTTCTTCAGTCTTTTTTTAATGTCACATATTAAATAATGTAAGATTTGTTTTCCTGTGGCTGAACAATTATGTCTCAAACTAAGATATTCTAGTCGTACATCAGCTGTGGATTTGATAGATTCTCCCAAGGGCCCCTTCATTACAAGAGCCTGGAATTGGAACACTAATACTTGACATGCGCTTCATTTTCTTGTATAATCATATTTCCCCCCTCTCTCCAAGGAAAACCAGGATTGCTTTTCCAGTTTTCATAATATGAGAAACTGTACAAAAATCTATCAAAACCAAAAGTCATTTGGCAGCTCTAAGACAATCATGATGGATGACAAAACTTTTGTCTATTATCTATTGGTGCCTTATTGTACTATTCCTAATTTTTGAGATATTTTATCTGCTTTGCTCATGCACACCACCCTGGCTTAGTCAGATTGCTGTTTTTTGATCAAATGAGTAACAAAATGTGCTAAATGTGGTTCTTGTAAATGTAAAAGCTTTATTAAAACATACATTAGAATCTGTTTATTGCCTCTTCCTGCCATGGTGTTATTGCTATTTAACTTTGAAGTATAGCTTGGAGGGCTGTTTATGCACTCTGATATGTGAATTATGGAAACAGAGTCCTTAACTGGAGGCCACATTTTCCAGATATAACTTCACAGCTTCCTTTCTTTTTTGGCATGGTGGGCCTTATCTATTATTTTTACAAAACTGTCAGAACTGATCCTGGATTTATTACAAGTACAGAAGAAGAGATTAAAAAGGTATTTTCACACATTCAATAGTTCTTTTCAAGTAATTACAATATAGTAATTAATATTGAAAAGGAATATTTCTCAGCATATTTGAACATTTGCTATGTTTTCCTCAAAATTCACCAAGTGTTGCGAATGAGACAAATTTGGAAAAGTGTTACAGGTAGTCCTCAACTCACAACCACAATTGAGCCCGAAATTTCTGTTGTTAAGTGAGACATTTGTTAAATGAGTTGTGCCCCATTTTACGACCTTTCTTGCCTAAGTCAATCACTGCAATTGATAAATTAGTAACCCAGTTATTAAGTGGGTAAGGATTCCCCATTGACTTTGCTTGTGAGAAGGATGCAAAAAGTGATCACATGAGTTCGGGACACCGCAACCGTCATAAATATGAGTCAGTTGCAAAGCATCTGAATTTTGATCACATGATCATGGGGATGCTGCAAAGATCATAACTGAAAAATGGTCATGAGTCAATTTTTTCAGTGCCATTGTAACTTTGAATGGTCACTAAATGAACTGTTGTAAGTCAAGGACTACCTGTACTTTGGAAGCAGAGAAAAATCTTTACTTCAAATATAAAGGAACAAAGCCAAGCCACAGTATGTAGGGTCATTATAATGTGTATATCCAGTTTTCATGATTGCTAATGTAACCGTTAATGTCACTGGGCAGTGTATTATAGTGGAAGCCTTAAAATATTCTTTGTTTTTGCTTGTACAGGTAGTCCTCAATTAACAACAATCATTGGGGCTGGAATTTCCATCACTACGCAAAGCAGTCGTAAAACACAATATTACATGACCATTCTACTTAGCAGTGGCAATTCTGACTCTTCCAGTTGCCGTTGTTAAGTGAATCCCATTAAGCATGACATCATATGATTGCCATTTGCAACCTCCTGCTAGCCTCCTCATTGACTTTGCTTGTCAGTGAAGGTTGCAAATGGTGATTGTGTGACTGCTGGGTAGTGCAGTATTGTAATTGTGAGCCAGTTGCTGAGTTCCTGGATGCTGCAACAGCCAGAACTTCCAAGATAGGTCAGAAATACCACTTGTTCAGTGCCATTGTAAGTTCAGTGCCTTAAGCGAGGACCACTTTGAGTTTCTGAAGTCATGTATAGGCTTTTCCCCAGTTGCATGACGGAATAAACTCAAGTGACAAAAATGATAAAATTGTGATTGAGTGACAAAATAGTAATAACATGTTTTTGTGACTGGAAATATCTGAAAGATCTGAATCTTTATTGACATCAATCTTTCAAATGTTCCTGAATCTATGAATGTGAAAACAAAATTAGGGCAAGATAGTAGTTGGGAATTAGGTAGAAATATGCCCACAAATTACTTAGTGATTGGTTTGTGTGTTTGTTTGTGTGTGTGTGGGAGGGGAAGTTGTTTATCCTTACATACATAAATAATATAATTATATAACATAATAATTCACAAATAATATAGGAATCGTGCATGCCTGGGACCTAGGTTTGCAGTGAGAAATAATTTAGAAATTATTTCTAAATTATTAGAAATAAATTAAATAAGCAGGTTAATGATTATTTACTTGCTGCATAGGAGAAATGGACTATTGGAGTGTAAGAGTAAAGGAAAATGATTTGTATTTGAGGTTGGGTACCATAAATGTCATAATCACCTCTCTGCTGAAAAATATTATAAAACAGCCCAGTATTTCTAGTAGTCTCCACATAGCTTAGGAAATGATTTTTTAAAAAAAGAATTATGTATATTTATTAAGATAATGTTATTTAATATAACTTTTGTGAGTTCTCTTCTTCCTTCCCAGTTCCCAAAAGTGGAAAGTATCTTGCATTTACAGCTGTTTGTATATTTTCATATTAATCATTTTTTAAAAAACTATTTTCAGTTAGAGTATTATTTATATGCTTGAAATGGACAACAGTCTCAATCCCGCTTTAACCGTCATCAACTCCCTGCAATTGTTGTGTTACAGAAATACATTAAGTCTGTTAAGAGTTCGCAGGTCTTAAGTTATGATACCCTGAAGCATTGAGATATAAACATGTTTGCAAAACCTAATCTGTCTTTCAGAATATTATTAACCTTGGAGAATCTGGCTCTTTGGACTTCAGAACATTCTGCACATCATGCCTTGTAAGTTGAGCAGTGATGCCTTAAATAATTTGATTTTTTTAAAGGTGTTTTTTTTATGATAATAGAGAGGCATGTTTCTTCAAGTTACTTTTTTGCATTATTTTGCATTTTGCACTTTGGTTTAAACATGAATATAGTGTACTATAATATCAAAACAGAAGATAAAACTTATCTGGTCTGGCACCCTATTAGGGAAGATGTTTACAGATTAGTTCTTTCTGGAGAGCCTAATTTCATGCTAGCCATTCCTTGGAGAATGTGCATTTATATTTTGCTCAGTACTAACATCTAACTATTATATGTATTTTAGAACTCACTTTGGAAACTTTTCTCTCTGCAAATAGGAGTAAAATTTTAAAAGGAACATGGGTAGCAATGGCTCATCACTACTGAAAACATTTCTGCTTGTTAGGACTGGCTCACTTGAATTTATTTGTTTTAAAAAATCTACTGGTGGACACATGATATGAAATTGCCCTTAGTAAACATAGGAGGTTGCTAAGTCATGAACAATAAAGCCAGTTTCACTAATGAAGACTGAGTGTAATACACTGTCCTTCCTGCTGTGATTCTTTCAAGCATAATGGATTGTATTTTTTGGACCAGTCCTACCATATTTCAAGTAACACCAAGTGATGAAAGCAGGATCAGAACAGAGGTGGGTTCCTCCCGGTTCGGACCGGTTCACCCAAACCGGTAGTGACCCGCTGGTGACATCACAATGACGTCACCGATCCGGTTTGGTTGGTGCCGGTCAGTGGGCGCTGCCATCTTTTTTTTGAAATTTTTTGGATTTTTTTCCTTCTGCGCATGCGCAGAAGCCGAGTTTCCGCAGCGAGGTAGGTTAGAACCCACCCCTGGATCAGTATCCAAAGAGCTCTTCAAGTCATCTTAAATGCTGATAATAATGAGGAAGCGTGTTCCATAATTCAAACATAGTCCTTCTTGCCTTCCTTTAGAGTCAGCATATCATACCCTTGTTGATAGTCATTCTAATTCACAGCAGTCTATAAAATATATTCATCCATCAAAACACTTTTCCCCATTATGGAGTGTCGCTGTACTTAAAATTAAAAGTACAGCAACACTCCATAATGTCAATAAATGTTATGTCAACAAAACATTTCTGACCCTGGCTAAATGTAATCGGATGATCTCAGAGCTGTTGGAAGAAGCTTTCAGAATACGTGATCTGAATGGAAAGCTGCCCAACCACCGAGACATGAAATATACATATGGGTGGAGGCCTTTCTGGATCCAAACAAGTGATTAACGATGGGATTGTGGCTCTTATTGTTAGATTTAACATAAGCAGCTATTTTTCTAGGGTGAACTTCAATTTATGATAAAGGTCTAATACAGCAGTTCTCAACCTGTGGGTCGCGAACCCTTTGGGGGTCGAACGACCCTTCCACAGGGGTCGCGTAAGCGCGCGCTAGCCCGCCACCTTGGTGCCACGCCCCCTTTGTCAATTCATCGCGTGTGGGGAGGGGGTCGCGGCGGCAGGGCGGGAGTCACGGCATTAGGAAGGTTGAGAACCACTGGTCTAATATTGGAAATGCAGTAGAACATTTACTACTGGTAATACATTGAGGCGTGCATAATCTTTTTTTCTGTGTATTTTCTTACTCAGATTAAGAAACCTCTGAGATCTATGCATTGCCATGCTTGCAATTCATGTGTAGCTAGATATGATCAACATTGTATTTGGATTGGACGATGCATAGGTGAGTTTATTTTAGCACAACCAGGATTCCTTTCTTAGGGGGTCTATGCCAGGAATATTTCTGAAGTCTTAAAAGGGCGGCCATTAATAGATCACATAGGAAAAGCTCTAGTGGTTGAGTGTTGTGTGAAGAGATGCTGACAAGATGCACAGCTCGGCGATGTACAGCATTAGATAGTGTTAGCAGAGTTGGTACATGATTAAAGATTAAAAATAATTCTGATTACACTTACTGAAGACAGACTTCCTTTGGAGTGTCACGTGTGGGATTGCATTGCATGTTTTGGTTTTGTTACTTTTGTTGTAGTTTAGATGAGCTTTGAAATATAGGTAGTCCTCAACTTACAACAAATCGCTTAGTGACCATTCAAAGTTGCAATGGCACTGGGGAAAAAATTACATGATCATTTTTCCCACAACTGTTGCAGCATCCCCATGATCATGTGATCAAAATTCAGATACGGGCAATTGATGTATATTTATGATGGTTGCAGTGTCCCGGGGACATGCGATCACCTTTTCTGACCTTCTGACAAACAAAGTCCATGGGGAAGCCAGATTCACTTTACAATCATGTTACTAACTTAAAAACTGCAGCGATTCATTTCACAACTGTGGCAAGGAAGGTCGTAAAATGGGGCAAAACTCACTTAACAACTGTTTCGCTTAGCAACAGAAATTTTGGGCTTAATTGTGGTCAGAAGTCGAGGACTACCTATATACCAATCCTATTTAATTCCCTATACCCAGCTACCCCCCATGTATAGTATGTTGGGAGAGTAGATACTCAGAAATATTCTATACCATTTTTAGATAGAATAATTATTCTGTGAATTTTATATTAACAAATCTTTAACCATTCTCTTTGATCCAGGTGTAGGTAACCATGGCTATTTCATCCTGTTCCTCTTTTTCTTGATCTTGCTGAATATTTGGGCCATACATGGAACTTTTATATGTATGTATTTCTAACTGTTATTTCATTGTTTAGAGAAAAAATGTGATGTGTTGATCTCTAGTAAGTCTAATATGTAATTCGAGGATAGTATTGTTCAGCATTCTAAAATGTTAAAAAACTAGCATCCTTCTGGAAAATATGAAGGGCTGGCTGGCAGCAGCATATGTATACTGTATGTATGCAATATAGCAGGTTTGGGCCCAAGTGCGTATATGATTATATAAATAAGACAAATTAATATATAACTACACCTTTTCCATTAGGCTACATTGTGCATGTAGAACCTTATCTCTAGTGAACGTGGTTTGCATTTCAGAGAATTTTGTTACAAATAGTTCTTTGATCCTATGACTGCTGCTCATATTTATTGTTAGAGTAAGCTGGTCTTCCTGGTAGCTAAATATATCAATACACATGTAGTACTTATGGATAGTAGAAATAATCCATTTTGGGATTGTTTTATCGGTCAAAATAGGATAGAAACTTTATAAATGAAAACACAGTTCATCATAGTCTTTTTTTTTTTAAGTAATCCTTTATTTAAAGTTAAAATTACTTCCCTTAGATTGGTCAGAACGTTGTACAACAACATATCAGAAAGATGGAGCTTGGATGTCTTTCACACAGATCGTATCTTGTTCTCCTTGGGTGCTATATGTGTTCATGCTCATAATTTTTCACACTTTATGGGCTGCATTATGGCTAATCCTTCAGATTTACCAGGTACACTTTTTATGTTGCTTTCTTTAAAGTATTGCATTGAGTGTTATTCAATAGCCAATAATGTATCACTTTTAGTTAATATTTCAGAATTATCCGTTTTGTGCATATTTAATCATGATGCCAATGAATTGGTAACAATCAGGACTGCATCAGTAAATGAAGAGGACAGAGAATATGTTTTCCATTTGCTATTTAGGATTTTACTAGGGACGTCTACCACAAAGTGTTCAATATTCTTTTTGGTCAACCACAGCCATGTCCATTATATTTCTTAATGTCTTTATTTTTATTTGTCTGTACGTAAAACAAAATAGGCAGTAATATTATTCCTTAATATATCAGTTTGGCATAGTTTATCCACAGAGGGGAAACTTTATTTTGTAGTTTAAAATATCCTCTTGCAATGATTGCTTATTCCTAATAGCACCATTTCTAGATTTAGGATTTTCCTGCAATAGGTAAATTAATCTTTTATGGTTGGGCTGTCAGTTTAATTCTAACGTGTGGCAAAGATTTGCTCTTGAGAAAAGCATATCCTCATGAAGGAACTTCATCTATCCGTCTGTCTATCTTGTCATCAAGCTTCCAAAAATGTGGTATGAAGAATTTATCCTGCCCCATGGAGTCTTTAACTCTCAACTGAAAACTGCTCTGTTGAGCAGCTGTGTATACAGGTAGTCCTCGACTTACAATCACAATTGAGCCTAAAATTTCTGTTGCTAAGTGAAACATTTAAGTAAATTTGCCCCATTTTACTACCTTTCTTGCCACACTTGTTAAGTGAATCACTACAGTTGTTAAGTTAATAACACGGTTGTTAAGTGAATCTGGTTTCCCCACTGACTTTGCTTGTCAGAAGGTCACAAAAGATGATCATACGATCCCGGGACACTTGCAACCATCATAAATATGAGTCCGTTGCCAAGACTGAATTTTGTTCAGAATGGTGATGCTGCAATGGTCAAAAGTGTGAAAAACAGTCATAGGTCACGTTTTTCAGTGCCGTTGTAACTTTGAACGGTCACTAAATGAACTGTTGTAACTCGAGGACTACCTGTAGTTTTTCTATGCTAGATCTTCTGTGACCTCTGGGATTAGATGACTAGGAGCATTATGCTGCCTTCTTTATTTGTTCTGTGGCCAATAGAGGCTGGTTACTTTGGCTACCCAAGATATGCATCTGTCTGCTTGCTTTTAGTCAAGAAGTATATATTGAGGAAAGTTTCTGTAGCTTTTATATGGGTCACAAATTTACAATGTAAAACAATTGTGCTGCTTTCTTTCTCTCCCCACCTTTCATATATACTATTATAGAACATAAAACAATACAGAAAGCAGTACAGTATGAACTTTCCTTGACGGAGTAGAATTCTACCTATATCAGGGGTTTTGCTGCAGAATTTACTTAGAACTAGGCCAGTATTTTTCAATTTCAGGAACATCAAGATGTGTGGACTTCAATTCCCAGAATTCCCAGCTGGCTGAGTTGAGAAATGTTAAAGTAGACCTCTGACACTTCTACTGTTATACAGTTGCCAAGAATTCAGCCAGTATTTAATTTCTTCCTTTCAAAAACAAAAACAATAATAATATCATTCTGCACAAAACTGATTGTTAAAGTCAGCTCTCGAAGTAATTTTATATGTGGGATATCTTTTTTCATGTTGCTTTATATTTACTCCACCAAGAACTAATAGATAAAAACAGATTTTAATATCCACACAGTGTTTTTTTTTTAAAAAAACAAAGTTCAAAACAAATGCATTAATTTTGCTACCAAGTTATTAATGATTTAATGGAATAATTTGTCATTGGGATAAAGAGAAGTAAATAATGCAAAGTTTATTCACACATACACACACACATCCATACATATAAACACATTATTTATATATACATTTAAATATATGTGCATGTGTCTGTGTGCCTATGTATATGTTCGTGCATATGTGTAAATAAATATCAGGACATGAAAATACCCCAAAAGCCATTTCTATCAGTTTATTTTGGATTTTGAATTAGAGCATAGCTTAGAGAAAATTCTTGTCCCAATATAATTGCAGTGCATAAATTGCGTTATATAGTCTTTCAGATACAGACTTCAATTAATTTATATTTTTGACTTCTGTTAACAGATTGGTTTATTAGTGTCGTTCCTCTGTTTTTCATTTATCAGTGCATTTTCAACTGAAAAAAATTGTTCTTATTTTTGCTTGTTTAAAAAGAAAAATTTTACCAAGTACTTTTGACATTTCATTTTGTCAATATATTATTCATGTATTAATTGGCATTCAATTAGTCTTTTCCTTTTTAATTCTTTCATTTTCAGATTGCATTTCTCGGATTGACTTCACATGAAAGGACTACTCTCCGGAAGCAGAGTAAATATTCCAAACATCCTATTTCACTTAGGAAGACTCCATATAAGTAAGTCAATTTGGAAAGTATCACCATTCAATAACCATTTCTGCTTGAAGTAATCATAGTTGTTAAATTTGGCTTGCTTAAAAAAAATATAACTGCTTTAAAATATGCAGCCACCACCACTAAACCTATCCCCCCACCCCCAGCAACAATAAAGAGTTGTTGTGTATCTTGCATATAAATAATAAAGTGCTCAGGGCAATTGTTTGTAGATTGAATTTAAGATGTTCTGTGTATGTAGAGGGAATGAGGCAACATCTCCATAGAATTACCAAATTATTCAGTAGTAAAAAGATGGTTAGGGTGCATACACTTCCTTCAAATGCATGGAACCCTAGTTATTCTGTTACATGTCACACATGTTCTTCTCTTTTCATTCAAATTTAGATAGTTTAGTTGGGAGAAAGAAGGTCAAGATAGCTACTCCCTACATGTTCTCAGAGTATATCTTTCATGATGCACGTAGTTGCTTTAGTTTGGCAAGATTTCTATCTATAGGTGAGGAATAATAAAGGAAACTGCTTAGAAATAACTCTGTAGTCTTTCTTGGGTTTTGGAGCCTGACAAGGAATGATACCTGTCTTTCACAATGATCTGTAATTTAAAATCCATATATAAAGTGAAACACAGTTTGGCATTTTGAGGCAAACACTGCATCTGTCATATACTTAGTTTCTTATTGCTGAGCTTCACTTCTTCTTGAATTCTGTGAGTTCAGTGTCAGAATAGAAAGGTATATCTTTAAAAAAGTGTTTTCAGTAATTTGGAACTCAAAACCTATTTCTAATTTGTTTCATAATTTCACAAAACTGCTTACTAAAAAAAGGTGTGTTGTAAAATGCTGTAAATAGGAAATTCCCTCTTTGTCATGGCATTCTGTTAAGAAATCACCAAGCCACAAGTGTTTTCTCAAATTCCAAGTGTGCCACTGATCTAAACAAGGTGGAATGACTAGTATACATTGTACTTGTTTGAAAGCAATTCATTTGTAAACTTATCAATAGTTCTTGGATACTTCCATGATATTGAGATACTACCAGCATAAAATACTTTTTAAAAAAAATAATATGAAGATTATTTTCAGTCTGTGTGACTTTTCTTTCTTTTCTAGTCTTGGATTCTTCCAGAACATTGCAGACTTCTTTCAGTGTAGATGCTTTGGAATTCTCAAGCCCAACGTAATTGATTGGACTAAGCAGTACACTTTCATGTTTAATTTGGCAAAAGATCGACACATTCATCCAGTGTGAAGGTGAAAATCTACAATCGACTGCCTGGAATCTACTGGATGTTTTCAAAAAAGATATTTAGAATATTGAAAAGTATATTACAAATTATTTTGTTATTTGCTATGTGTTTGATTGCTATTTCAGAAAAAAACTAAAGTTTACATGGTTAAACTGAAGCAAACTGGAAATGCAATGGCAACCATGGCTCATCAAATACTTGGATTTGGAACAAATACAGTTGTGAAATGTTAAGCTTCCTCAGCTTGCAGAAAAGATTATTTTTAAATAAAGCTGGAAAATCTATGATTCATTTATCTCCATCCTTCAAAATTTACACTCAGTAAAGAAAATAAAGATGATTTGAAATATCAAAATATGCTATTATATGAAATCTAGTTTATAATTCATAAGTTATTATACTTCTCTGCTGATATATAACTATGTATTAGGACTATGCAGTGCTTAGAGCAAATCCCCCAAAGTGATCTAGGAAAAAGACATAGCTGCTTTAAAGTATTGCAGTCAATTGCTATGTTGGCACTCTCATGGTCTTTGAAGCACCTTTTGGAAATTGAATGCAAAGCACTGTACAGCCCAAACCTACATAAAGGTTGTTTAGATTTGACATATTTATGCTCACATTTCAGTTAAAGCTTCAGTATATTACTGGCTTTAAATATTTAAAGGAAAATACAACAGTCACTGACACTGAACAATATATGCAGTAATGACAAACTTTTTCCCCCCAATTGACCTAATGCATGTAAAAACAGGTAAAAAAGATTGACTATGAATCTTTTTGATAGGTGTTACTATTGCACACCACATTTTATGGCAAATTTGACCTGCAGTGCAAGTCTGGTGCATCCTGAAGTTCATACCAGAGTGGAACAGAATAAAAGTTACCTCAGATAAATGCAGATTACGACTGTATTTTTGATTGAGTGCGAAGTTTAAGTGAAATTACAATAAGAGTACTGTGTAAAGTAATTTGAGAAATGATGAATGAAATATTTATCTTAATGCTCACAATTTAATTACACTTCTTTTATGCAGCACAGCACATTTAGTGCTGTCTTCAGTAAAATATGCTTAAAGATGGAATAACCAATTAGCTTTTCCCCAAAAACATATCAAAGTTTTGAGAGGATTAAAATTAAAAAATAATATACCGTAGAGATTATACTTGCAGGTAGACTTATTAAAGTATGTTATCATTCTGACAAATCATAATCAAATGCCTATATTTCATGTTCCATCTTCACTTGGTTGATGTTTCATATAATGTATAAAGAATAGGAATTGAGTTTTGCTTAATTAGCACAAGTGTAAAAATAACAGTGTCAGGATTGTCTGTGCAATTATCTTGATAAAATAACCAGAATTTTTATTCAGAAATTATTTATGAACAGTCCACATCTCAGTGTTGTGGAGTTCTGTTGCTCAGGAATGAAATGCTATTTTTCAAAAATGATTTCCCACAACATGTTATAACAACTGTGTAAGAAATTAAATTTTCATTGTTACTTATTTAGATAGGCCTAAATGAGATCTCAACATGGCATCTTATTCCACCTTCTCAACTTGAGTGAGGCCACCAAATCCAATTCCTTTAGGGCCAAAATTCTTTGCGTAGCAAACTGTAAAACAAAGAAAGGAATGATAGGATTTAACTATTTTCATAAGCCTGTCAACACAAAATATTATCTAATCTTTTATAAAACCCAACTTTTCTATAAAGCTTTGAACAGTACCATGTTGAAATACGCCTAAATACATATAACCTAAATAACTCCATGTTGCTCCTTTATTTGCTCCTTGCCTCCATTTCCCTACTTGACTGGGTACTGGTTTAGACTTTATTGTTTCTTATTATTTATATTAAAAGTGCAGCATTTTAAAGCAGGCATAATAACTTAGTACAACATTTTAAGTGTAGACAGGGCCACCAGATCTGTTCTACAAAAATTTAGATGACCACAGGAAGACAGCCGCATTGAGGAACTCTTATCTCTTTGCTTCCACCTGAATTTTTGTAGCTCTACTTAAAAAAAAAAATTCAGCAAAGTGACATAGGTTTTAAAGCAAATGTTTGTCACACTAGGAGCTTCATGGGTTGACTATAACATGATCATTGTGTCATTTTTTGCTAGCATGATTACTAGCATGACCAAAGGTTTGTCGGCTGTGATACATCATACCACACTGTGATTTGCTTCACCGTTATTTCTTGATCAGGCCAAATTTGGTTGGGTTCACACAACCAATTAAGCCATAAAGAAGGCACTGCTCTTTCTGAACTCATAATCAGGATCAAGCTAATATTGGAGACATTACATTGCTTAAGGAACATGGAGAAAGGTACAGTACTGAGATGGGGGGGGAAATCAAATGTTAATGAGGGAGAAATTGGATCTGTATCTGCTGTTTTTACTCATAGATCATTTTTCAGGACAGTAAAATGCTTTGAAAATTTGTAATTCATCTAGCATTTTTTCAAAAAAAAAATCTTATTAGCAAAAAATGTGGAAATGTTTTTTGTTTTGTCTTCAAGTCAGTGTTGACTCCTGGTGACTAGTCACTTCAGTTTTCTTGGCAAGAATTTGGAAGGGTTCTTGCCTCCTTCCTGGGGCTGAGAGTAGTGAATGCTCCAAGGTCACCCAATTGGCTTTGAGCCTAAGGCAGAACATGATCCCCTAGTTTCTAGCCTGATGGCTTAATCACTTCACCAGACTGGCTCTTCATTGAATTTGGTATGAAAATAATGAATCTATCATTGATGTGTGGATGTATCCTTCACCACGATCTTTGAAAGAATCAAGTTTCATTGGATACTTGAAAATATTTTTGGGTCTAAATCCAACATGCATAGTCTAAGTCTGCATGCTAATAAGCTTCTCTGAAATGATATTTTACATATTACACTTGCCTTTACAATAAATCTCTCCATCTTTGTCTGTAACATTTGTAGATTCTAGACTTTTCCCACAAATAGCACATCGGAAGCAGGTCTTGTGCCAAGGCTGAAACCGAAGGCAAAAAAAGAATTAACTCACATAAAGTATTTGCACAGCAAGGTTTATGTTTGGCAGTCTATTGATAAATTAAGAGAAGGATTATCTGACCTTAATTTACCTTTCATAAACTATTCTCCATCTTGGGTGGAGCCATCATTCAGGATGGGTTGTCCTCGTCCGTCAGCCAATGAGGACCGAGTCTGTCTTCTATATCACTGGATCCGCCTTCTCCTCCCCAGTTTAGACTCGGTCCTCAGTGGAGACGAACGAGGCAAACTTACTCCCATCTTGAATGTTGGCAATATTTTTGGACTGTACTAGTTCGTGGACTGTGTCAAGAGATTGTCTGTGAGTTCTGGGGGTCTCATTGTCATCGAGCCCCGGTGGCATGGCAGGGCTTCGGCTCTGTTCGTTTTGGAAGGAGCTGAGGGCGCGCTGCGACATAGACCAGCTGGGCTTCGCGCCGGGTCTGTCGCTGGAGCTTCGCGCTCCCCCCCCCCTTCGTCATCAAGGGAGATAGTGCGCAGAGCTGCCAGGGGCTTGTCAGCTCCGCGGCTAGAATGGCGGCGGCTAGACCAAAGGGTACGGACACCAAAGCCGCGGGGAGAGAAGCCTTTCACGGTCCCCCCTGAGCCGTTCGCCTCAGCCACCTTATTTCGGAGTCGGCAGTTTGAACAGGAGCTCGTTGCGATCGAGCGGCTGCTCTCGCGCTCCTCTGACTCCGCCCCGGCTCTTTTTTCCTGGCTCTCTAAGACCTCAGACTAGTATTAGCGCCGATCAGCTGTGAGGCGCGAGATCATTTCAGCGGTTCGGCGCTTCCCCGGTCTTTTAATTTAGCCGGATTCCGCCCTTTGAGCTTGCTCGGGTCGCCTCCTACCGCAGATTTTCGAAGAGCTGGGGGTTTGTAACTGCGTTTATTGCCCTCAGAGCTTGCTCGGGCCAGAGTTACTAAAGGCGCCCACCTTGCCGCCATTTCTGGCGCGTTCGTTGGGTCGGCCATTTTGAGGCAGTTCTTTCATTTAAAATGGCGGTCGCAGTTCGACCTAATGAGAAACCTGGGGGCAAGAGATTGAAGAAGACGGACAGGCCAGTGCAGGATGAGGAACTGCCCCACTCTTCAGGTCTCAGCACATCTGGTATTCACAGAGGCGCGCAGGTAGCCTCCAAGGCTACTCTAAGGGCTGAGAGGCGGAGAGATAAGGCCCTGCAGAAGCTGATTAATCGCTCCACCAAGCATTTGGTGCCGGGTTCCTTGGCCCAGGATCCACCGCCCGCCCATTCCACCTCGGGTGAGGGCAGTAGGGCGGCTGTGGGGCAGGATCTATTGGCCCTTGATGCTCTGGGACCGCCCAGGGAGGAGCCTGATCTGTGGGGCCCGGCTGGGCTGAGCGGCGCTCCTGTTACGCCTCTCCAGGGAGTGTCCGCTTCGGGGCCTTCTCCTACAGGCCCTCCTCAGGGGGGGCTCAGTGCCTGTTGCCACAGGACCACAAGTCCAGTCGCCTGCCTTTGATCCCGCAGACCTTCAGAGGCTGATTGCGGAGGCAATTCAAAAGGGGATTTCAGCCGGCCTTCAATCCTTGGGGTCATCCGTTCCTCGTGGGCCTAGTCACTCCGGGGATGCCCTTCGGCCTCCCGACAGGTTGGTCACCTCGGCCAGACTGCAACTACAAGAAGTCCTCTCGGAGGACTCGGACGAAGGGGACCAGGAGGAAGGACTGGAGGATACGGAGAGTCTCGCTCTGGAGCTGTCGGAAGATGAGGCCCTAGCTCCGGAACAGCCGGCTTCGTCCGGGTTGTTTCCCCCGGCCTTATTTAGATCCCTCCTGTATAAAGCGAGGGTCACAGCGGGACTGGATGCCCTTCCCAATGGTGGCGGCGATAGTAGCGAGGAGGATGCACTGGCTCCGCCAATGGCCGGCGGATACCCGACACAAGTGGAGACTCGCGTCGGGCCCCATCGGTCACGGCGGGACTGGATGCCCTTCCTCCGGAGGAGGAGGCCGGACAGGAATCCCTGCACGACCCTCTCTTTTCCGAGGCCAAGCCTGAGACTTCGTTTGTACCGACCCCTCAACTGTTTATTGATACGGTGCAGAGGCAGTGGGCCATACCGACTTCCGGTCCAACACCGTCTTCCACTGAGCGGAAGTTTTTCAACGTGTCTCAGGCACCGCTAGGCCCCATTTTACCGTCGGCCCTTTCGGCAGATGGACCAAGGCTCCTTCTTCCCCCGGGCCCCGGGTCCTTTCGGAGCGAGACCGCGCCAGGCGCAGGATAAGCCCGGGAGGGGGAGGCAGTCTAGGCGGCCTTTCCATGGGGGGTCGGGGTCCCGCCCCTTCAGGCGTTCCAGGTGGTGAGGGCCTTTCCCTCCCAATCGGAGGACGTGTTTCCTATTTTGCAGACGTCTGGTTTCGGACTACCCAGGATGCCTGGGTGCGGCGGACAGTTCGTCACGGCCTTTCGCTGGAGTTTCTCTCGACCCCCCCGAGTTCCTTTCTCCGCTGTCCCGTGTCCGGAATTCCATCCAAAAGATCTCTTATGGATTCCGCAGTGCAGCACCTGCTGGACATTAGGGCCATCCAGCCGGTGCCTCGGGGACAATACGGACGGGGGTTTTACTCCATCTTGTTTGTGTTTCCCAAGACCTCGGGGGGCTGGAGGGCAATTCTCGATCTTAAGCGATTAAACAGGTATGTGGCGTATCGCAAGTTCAAGATGCACTCTCTATCCTCCATCTTGGCTTGCCTTCGAAAGGGAGATTTCATGGCCTCTCTTGATTTGACTGAGGCCTACCTACATGTGCCTATCAATCGCCATTACCGGCAATTTCTCCGTTTCGCCTATGCAGGTGGGCACTTTCAATACAGGGCCAGGCCCTTCGGTCTCTCCGCCGCACCCAGGGTATTCACAAAAATTTTGGCCGTCCTGGCGGCTCACCTTAGATCTCTGCCAGTGCGCGTCCAGTGTTACCTGGACGACATCTTGGTGCACGCGCCATCGGAGGCCCTCGCGTCGCACCACCTCCAGGTAACAGTTCAGACGCTAAGGCGACATGGGTTCGAGT
>QLTV01003467.1:3138352-3182735 GCA_003457575.1 Thermophis baileyi
ACCCTCCCCAGGGTGCTGCAGTCACTTACGGGGACTCCATACGAGCCGCTCCGGGAGGCTTCGCTTCGCCATTTGTCATTCAAGGTCTCTTTTCTGCTGGCGGTTACGTCGGCGCGAAGGATTTCTGAGTTGGCGGCCCTCTCCATTCGGCGCGACCTTTGCGTTTTTCACCACGATAGAGTGGTGCTAAGGCTGGATCCATCATTCTTGCCTAAGATTAACTCTCCGTTCCACCGTGCTCAAGAACTGGTCTTGCCTAACTTCTGCCCGACTCCTGGTCATCGGTTGGAGCGGAAGTGGCATTCCTTGGATGTACGACGGGCGCTCCGGATTTACATTAACCGTATGAAAGAGTTTCGACAGTCGGAATCGCTCCTGGTGACTTTTCTTCCACATTCCTTGGGTCGCAAGGCCTCGTCTACAACCATCGATGGATCAGGGGTACTATAGCCAAAGCGTACGACATCGCTTCCCTTCAACGACCAGCGGGGATAACAGCTCACTCAACCCGTAGTGCGGCTTCTTCGGCGGCCTGGGCAGCTCAGGCTTCTTGGGAGGAAGTGTGCCGGGCGGCCACTTGGGCTTCGCCTACGCCTTTTATTAGGCACTATAAAATCGATTCTTATGCTTCAGCGGAGGCGGCGTTTGGACGACGCGTATTGCAACGAGTGGTCGAAGACGTTTCCTAAGGGGATGACAGTTTTCCCGCCCGAGAAAGGGACGTTGTAGCTTTGGTATGTCCCATCCTGAATGATGGCTCCACCCAAGATGGAGAAGGGGCGTTGGTCTTACCTGAGACGCCTCTTCTCATCAGGTGGAGCCATCATTCAGTCCCTCCCCGATGTCATGTCTTCTGGTTTCGTTGCAAGTTAGCTACGGTGGTTGGTTTGGACTACTTGTTTTTCGGCCGGAGATGGGAGTGCATATTTTTCCGGTTTGCCTCGCCGGGTCTAGTCTTCGGATTCGTCTAAACTGGGGAGGAGAAGGCGGATCCAGTGATATAGAAGACAGACTTGGTCCTCATTGGCTGACGGACGAGGACAACCCATCCTGAATGATGGCTCCACCTGATGAGAAGAGGCGTCTCAGGTAAGACCAACGCCCCATCTGGACTTCAGACAGTACATTTATGCTGAATAGACATGAAAATCATAGTAATTATTGTTGCCTCAAGCAGATCAGCATTGGACTATCAACTGCAAAATCAAGATGAAGTGTCATTTTAAAATGTGAAATATAGAAGACAAATGTGTCTTTCTGCAGCATAATCCTTGGCATATCAACATATGGCTTCTCTTTAGGGTTGTATAGGCTTGGAATCTTAATCTTGTATCTACTGTACATGTGAGAATATGAAGCAGTTAACACTTCGTTAATTATTCTTGGTTTGTGATAGCTGTCAGCCAAAGTGTTTTAATAGTAACTGTATATTGTGATAACATATTTCATAGATTTCTTACCTTTCCCCCTCCTATTATCTTCTCTGCAGCATACACTGACTTTCCACAACGAGGACATTTTTCTACATCTCCAAACCTTGTAGCAAATTTTGAAGGGTTGGTAGGGGTAGAAGGACGACCTGGCTTTGGTGAGCTGGTGACAAGAAAGTTTAGCATATATTAATTTTTTTATCCCAAAGATTAACTAAATATAATGACAAATTATATCAAATAATGTATCAAATAAGGAGAGAGGGGGGGAGAAAATTATATCAAATAATGTATCAAATAAGGAAGGAGAGGGGGAGAAAGGGAGAGGGAGAGAGAGAGAGAGAGAGAACACATGCTTTTAATAGAGTCAACCAATTTCAGCAATGTAACACGAGAACTATACATTCTAAAGAATTTATTGTCAGGCTGGTTCTTTAAAACACAATTGCTTTGTCTATTTATTTCATGTTGACCATTGTTCATAGCAGAATGTTCAATTTGTTCATGCTCAGCATGAAGTAAAAGAGGAAGATCTATTCCTTTGAGAAATCCTGATAAGTATGAAGAATAATAGAAATATAAAAATAACTGTTCTTAATGGCTAGAAAGATGTGGGCAACAAAATCACAAAAAGTGTGGTATTTTGAAGAATAATAAATGTATTATGGTACAGATTTTTGTAGGTTCTGTCAATGAACCATAGCTACAAATTTAACACAGATAAAATGTAAAAGAATTAAAGACATAAAAGGCACCATTCAAAAGCAAAGATACCTGGTGAAATTTCAGAATAAAAGACATAAACTATGATAAGGATAGTGTCATAGAACCATGTAGTATTATGGTTATTGCAGATTTCAAAAGAAATGAGGAATAAACCTTCAGATCTGCCACTTTGATAAATGTCCACAGCTTTGTCTATTTATTGTAATTCTACAATACACACAGTATTGTTTAGTCTGTGTCAAGGCTAGACAACAGGAGGAACAATCCATGGAAATCTTTTTAAAGCCTTTTCCAACCCCACCCCACCCACCAAATAAATAACTAAATTCCTTTCCTGAGATAGCCTACAATCTCCTTGTCCTTTCCATTCTTCATTGCTTAGATTCCTTGGTGTTCTCTGAGTTGAGACCTATTCTCTGAGCTCAGTTCAACCCTGAGCTACGTAGATTCTCTCCCATTGGTATCATTGCTTAGACTTTAAAAAAATCAATATAGAAATCTGAATATCCTTGGACAAATGTTTTTGGAGCAGATGATTTTAGATTAACCTGATTTGCTAAACAGAATCCAATGCAAGAAATTATTGCCAGAGGTTCCATATTTGGATTCTTTTGTCTCTATTCCATCCCCACCATGCCACTTCTCTCCCCAGTCCAGTTCCAGTGGGGAAGGTTTTCCTGATTGGACTACTCCAATTGATATGTTAGAATCTGTATTTGGATAGCATACATGCATACATGAAAAAAACCAAGGTTGTTAAGAGTAAAGATCAATACTTTAAGAGGAAGTGCCCTGCTTGCTAAATATTCCTGATCCCTTTAATAACCGTCTGTAAATAAAAAGAAGCATGGGCCAAAAGCATATTGGACCCTATGCTCTGGAATGCCTTGCCCTTACAAGCTCTTTCCATATTAACTTCCCACAAACCGGTAAAAATCATTTTCTTTAAACAGACATTCAATGTGAGGGGTCCTTGATGCTCTCTGAACTTGGTTGTTAGCTTGCTAGCACTGGTGATGATAACTAGTTTGGGTAATGAAACATCTGCAAGAAAACAACCAAGCTCAGAGAGCACCAAGATCCCTTTATTTCAATCCTGAGCTACAAATATTCTGCTTTATTGAGACATTCAAGGTGTAAATGGTTGATGTGTGGTGTAGTATTTGTAGCATGAATTGGTTTTACTGCCAGGAGTAATACCAAACTAAGCAATAAGAAGATCCTGGAAAACAAACAATTGAACAAAGAAACAATGGAATGTGTGGATCACATCTATAAATGCACATTGCTTTGTGGGTTGTAAATTTTTCCAATGAAGGAATAGGCACCAAAGGAGTCCCATATTAAGATAATTTATTTTTAACTAAATCTTGTTTTATTACTAAACAAAAGATATAATAAATCATACAGATATCTAGATAAATTTGTTCAAATCACAGTATGAGAACCTTTTTTAAAAAAACCTTATATTAATGTTGGAAATTATTATTGTTGCTTTGTTGCAATTAGGATGATATTTTCTCTGTCTTTAGGGCTGTGGTGGTGCAGTTGTTAGAATGCAGTACTACAGGTTACTTCTGCTGCCTGCCGGCTGCCTGCAGTTCAGCAGTTCGATTCTCACCAGCTCAAAGTTGACTCAGCCTTCCATCTTTCTGAGGTCGATAAAATGAGGACCCAGATTGTTGGGGGCAATATGCTGACTCTGTATGCTGCTTAGAGAGGGCTGTAAAGCACTATGAAGAGGTATATAAGTCTAAGTGCTATTTCTATTTCTACTTATATTATAGAAATATGAACATAGAACTTTATAGAGCAACAGGTAATGCTTAATCTTAGTTACTCGAAACAAATATTCTACTTCAGTTTAGAGTACAGTGACCATGTTTTCTTGGAAAAAATAAATCTGAAAAGAGGGCTAATTTGAAAGAGGTTCATAAGGAAAAAAAATAATTGGTTATGTTTATAACTTTGCTTTACAAAGTCAAATTCAACAGTAAAACCAAGATAAACTTTACAGAAGCACATATTCTAATAAAAGACCTAAAATCAAGCAGTATGTGTAAAATTATTTTAGAAAGAAAATTCAGTTTCATATAAATGAGAAAGACTGTTGTCAAGTGGTACCATTTGTTTTGTAAAAGTTAAATGACTGAAATAAAGGACAAAAGTTAGTTTTTGAAAAATAATTAAATATAAAGGAGGGCTTCTGGAAACAAAGGATTGTACCTTATAATTAATAGGATCACTGTACCCTAGAGGGAACATAATCAGCAGATTGTAGTGGGACTACTTCAAGAATGAGGGAAACTTCAGGATAATGTCAGCCCTGGAGGCCATCTTTTACTTTGGATCTTCAGGGCTGCCACACTTAGTGGATGGGCATGCTGTGGGAGAACGGGAAGGGGGTTGGATGGAGTTGGAGTGAGATATACAGCTATAACAACATTCTTTTCCCTGAGAGTCAAGGAAGTTCAGCCTGCACCTGGAGAGGTGACTGGGAGACATCTTCAGTTGGGACAGTGGTTTGATTGGACCATGTGATGGACATGTGGGTGCAGGGGAAGGGGCTTTGACTTTCCTTTGGGTGGGGAAAACCAGAGGGACTTTCAGATTCGGGTGTTCCCAGATGTGCCAATATGACATCTCTAATAAAATGGAACTTTGAGGAAAATGCCTGCCTTGGAGTTTTATTTCTGTTGGGGGTGTTACTTGGAACCCTGACAGATAATGTGACTGGACAAACTAATCAAGGTTGTTGTCGGGATAATTTAAGGAGAGGGCATAATTATACCACCTTGAATTATTCAAAGTAAAGGTGAGTAGAAATCAAATAAATAATAATAATATTCCATTCATTGTGTAATTACCATTAATGTAATATTCAGCTATGTGATATCATGCAGAGCTCCTGAAAGTCAGGAGGGCTTAGCCTCCAGCTCAAAGAATTAAAATTTAGATTCTACTTATTTTTACAAAATTTAAAATGTGTGTAAATAAGACTTCATTTTCTGGTGCCATGTAAAGGAAGTATTCTTTCAGTGTGGTAGCACAATTGCCCAATAGAATATGTAATAGTTTTAAAGTAATACCCCTGAAGGACTAAGTCTGATTCAAATGGTTTGAGGAAAATGATTGTATCAATTAAAAAAAACAACCAGAGAACTGTTTCTCAGGCATGTTGTTATGGAAACTGAGCGAAATAACTGGATGCAACCACAGCTATAATTATAAAACAACCCAGAATTTCACTCACTGCTGCTGTAAATCCAGCCCCAGATGTTCTCCTGTGTCCGTGCTGAGACAACCGGCACCTTGCCCATAGCCAATTCCTTTGGGGCCATATTTCCTCCCATAACATGTTTTGCAGTAGATTTCAGATTCATGAGCCGCTACTGTTGTGCTGTCCAGAGCTTTTCGGCAACCCACTGAGAAAGAAAGATGAAAACACACATTATGGTTTTGATCTGCAAACAGAGACACCTGCATTTTACTATTCTACATTGGAGGTTTGGAGGTTTGAAAATGAGGATACTAAAAGTTTCCTACATAATAATCAAAGGCAATATAAACTAGTTTCATCTACTGTTAGAGAAATGAAAAGTAATCATGGGTCCAGAAAAACTAGGATGGAAAATATGTGTCTGTTTTCCTCACCATTTCAGCCCACGAGAAGGGTATCATGCAAAGAAGAATAAAAGCTAGAATTCAAGCTAGAATTCATTGATGGTGACGAGGATAGCAAGCTTTGAGTTCAGAAAGTCTTAAGGCCTCTTTCTGGAGAGTTGGTCCTATGCACTTGAATGCTCTGTTGCAACTTTAAGCCATGCCTAGCTGCACATAGATTTATAACTAAAGTAGCATTACAGAAATGCTATTAAATCTCTGGTGATACTTTTCTCCAAAGGAAACTAAATCTGGGTGCCCACTGGACCTGGATCTTCTACAAAGTTCAGGCAAATTAAGTTTGCTTATTTGAGGAGAACATTTCCCCAATGAAAACACACTTTGAGCAAGTGTGGTATTATAATAAAGATTAGGCATGGGACAGCTTCTCTTTCATATCCCTCACCAGCCATAAACCATGTCTGCCTATCCAGCTTTGAAGTGAAGGTCATGAAGAATTCCGGCCTTATAAACACCATTACAAAGTTCCTTAAGATTATGTGAAGTGCTTTGAATACTTATAGATCCTTTGAAGTCTAATGCAAATTAAGCTTTATTTGTATTTTTGGCAATGTATATTCACAGGCTACGTCTGGGTCACAATTGTGGGAAGTAATGCTTTTCTGAATTCCACCACTACCCCCGTGGAACAAAAATAAGATTTATTCTGACTATATTGCAATAATATTGCTAGCTATACGATTATAACATCATACGAAATTAACAAAGGCCATTGCAAATGTTTCATATTTGTCCTAAGGACAGAAAGGCAGATATTCGCAGATGTTACAAATACATTTTCTCCAGTGCATTAAGATCACAAATGAAAGTTGATTATTGAAGTAAATCGGAACGGATAAAATTGAGCCCTCTAAAGAAATAATGTTCTGTGATTTTGTGAATTTCCTCCTTGACTATTTTGCATTCTCATCTGGGAAGAAAAGATAATGACGTTTGCTCTGTGAGTTGTTAAGGGATGGCTCCAGCAGCAGATAAAGTGCTTCTATTTCTGGTCTCTTTGGAACAGAGGGTCTGTACTGCAACAGATGGCTCCAAAGCGTAGCTGGCTGAGAAGACTCATCTGTCAGAAAGTAGTTTGAAGTTGACAAATTGTGATTGAGCCACACAGCCACCACACATGCCCTTTAAGTCAAAACTGACTTGGACAAATCAGAGGTGTTAATGACAGCAAATCACATCATAAGGGGTAGAATTCCCCCCCCCCCCCGCACAGGAGAGGCTGTGTTTTCTGCCAGCATTGTTCCACAAAATTAATGACTGAAGGCCATTTATTATTTATATGACTTTCCTACTAATTATACTTCAAGCTGTGTGAACAGCATAAAATCATATAACAATTTAAACAACAAACTAGCTCACGAACATTTGCTACAAGAAATAATGTAAACATGTAATGCAACCAACCAAGCAGCAGCAACCTTGATGCCTTTTATGCAGAAGTATGGTCTATTAAGTTTAATAAGAATTTAACTCCCAGATAATGAGGATGCAGTTGCAGTCTATAAGTCTCTACAATAAAGCCTAATGTTGCACATTAAAAGCCATTGTATAAAAGACTTTTTTTTTTTTTTGCATATCTAGCAAACAGAGAGAAAGGAGTGCTGTCTTGCTCTCAGCTGTCAACTCAGAGGAGAAGGTATTAAGGAAAGAAATCAGATCTCCAGCCATCCATTGGGTGTGAACAGTAGATAGACCATTATTTTGAGAAAATCAATTACTGATCAGGGACTTAAGAGTCAGGAAGCTTTTCCTAATGTTTCATCATAAATCAACTCTCTTGTACTTTAAAACCATTATTCCTTGTTCTAGCCACTAGGATGTCAGTTTAAATTATATGAAAGGAGAAGTTGTGTTGAATATTAAAGAAAATGTCCACCTTTCAAGAAAGATTGGAAAGAATACAGTACAGGTTCTGGTCCCTCCAACCATCAGCCCTTCTTTAGCTTGCTAAATTATTCTTTTATCAAAGTCGGCCCTATTCTCCAATTGATTTGATGCTCATTTTTATTTGATATGCAACATCTGGATTCTTCATAGATCCTAGCACAGACTGACTGAAAGGTATTCTATCAGTTATGCTGTCATATAATTTGTGTCAGTGTTGATTATTCGGTCTCCTTATTCTTCATTCCTCCAAAAACATGGATTATTTTTTCAACAGTCAAAACCTACTCTTAACATGGATGGAGACATCTAACTAATTATCAGACCCATGAATGAAAAGAGCATCTATTTTCTATCAGTGTAATATACTGTACAATCTTTCTTGTGGCAAGACATTCATTGGTCTTTCAAATGAGGAAGGCCGGGAGAAAAACAATATTAATGGTATTGAAAATCGAAATTAAATACATATAAGATGTTTATATCCATGCATCTAATAATATTTGTAAGCTGTCTAGAGACATCTCCAGGCAAGATGAGCAGCATATAAATTGAATAAATAAATATTTCTCTTTTGTCCTATTAAAATTAGTGTTTGATGTAAATTTTTGAGGAGCTCTGGAGGACTCATCCCAGATCTTAGAGAGCTACAGTGTAGAACTTCTAGCTGACTGGAAATAGTGAATTCAAGCTTGTTTCTCCCATAATCAAACTTTATGTTATCCAATGTGGCACTATTCATAAACACAACAGAGATGTCAGCAAATAGAACTATCACATATACAGTATCTCACACATTTTTTCCCCAGAGGATTTTAAGCAAAGAGTTACTATTAAAACCTTCTGGGAAGTCGTAGCAATGGATGTTCTACATTAGTAGAAAATTGGACCAGAATACCTTGAAGGCTCCTTCCCAAGCTACAATTGGATTCACACATCATGCTATATTGCTTATTTTTTTATTTACTGTTTATTTGCTTGCCTGCTTGCTTGCTTATATTTATTTATTTATTTATTTATTTATTTATTTATTTATTTAACTCTCGAAGGACTCTGGGAGGCTTACATCATATAAAAAATAAAAATAAAACATATAAAAACAATTTAAAAAACGATATCCATATTAAAATAAAGCATTCACAATTCCCAAGCTACAATTGGATTCACACATCATGCTATATTGCTTATTTTTTTATTTACTGTTTATTTGCTTGCCTGCTTGCTTGCTTATATTTATTTATTTATTTATTTATTTATTTATTTATTTATTTATTTATTTATTTATTTATTTATTTATTTTCCCAATTTCTGTAGCCATCCATCTCAATCAATGACTCTGAGCCAATCAATTCTGGCTTACAGTATGTTGTATGGTCCCAAAAATTGTGGTTAATAAAGGGATTTATAGCTAATTTTATGCAAGCTCACCTATTATGGCTTATTTAATGAAACGTAATCCTTCCGAGGTCAGTAAAATGAAGACCCAGATTGTTGGGGATAACATGCTGATTCTGTAAACCACTTAGACTCAGAGAGTGCTATAAAGCATTATGAAGTGGTATATAAGTCTAAGTGCTATTGCTATTACGGTACTAATATGATGACTTAATGCTCTGTGAGTTAATCCACTTGAGTGATGTTATGGCTCTGTAAAAGATTTTCTCTCAAGCACTATAAAATAGGTTTCTGAAAACTTTATAAGAACCAAGGATTGATTTATTATTTGGTATTTATTCATTCATGAATATGACATTTGAATACAATAATTATTTTTTAGCTGCTCTTTTGGTAGGCAGAAATAAAGGATATTAGCTATTGTTCCAGGAGTCACAATGAGGAATAACAATCTGCAATTATTTAGTGAAAGAACAAACATAGATGAACTTACTGCATAGGAAACATGTCTTATGAAAACTCCGTCCATTACACTGAATTTCCTCAGCATGGTAGACTGTTTTGTCACATGCACCACATTTGGCTCCACCTCCCCAATTTGGCATCCTTGATATTTTTCAATTGGCTTGAGCTGGCACCTTTAAATCCAGAAATAAATGAAGCATAATTAGCAGAAATTAGTCCTCCAGCGTGCTATACTAAAACATTTTAACATGATGCTGTGTGAGCTATCCAGCTGTGTCATAATGGAGCTCTCAGTTGGGACTACCATATCTGGGCCGCAGACATTCAGACAACTACTAGATGACAGAGAAAAAGAATTTTCTCTCTCTCTCTTTGATACAGTCAAGATATGGCATGCCTAGGATGGTTCCTGTAAAAATGTAGGCCCTGACTCTGGTTTGGTTGACGAATTTAAATTATGGGAATTGAGATGCATCATAAGTGCAAAAATCTCCCAAATTTATGACCTTTTATGAAGGGCCAAGTCTGAAAAATAAGAAGAGGATGAAAAATAGCTGATAAAAATCCTCAAGGATTGTGAAAGTTACCAAACATGTGAGAGGTTCTGCCCATCCTCTTGCAGTAGAGGCCCTCCCTTCCTGGGTGCCACCATCCCATATATCTGTCCTGATGCCCCTTGGAACAATCATTCCAGGGAATTGTGGAAGTGGAAAATTGTGGCACACAGAGGAACTGGGGGTTGGAAAATCTTCATTAGTGTTTAATAGTAGGGGGGGAAAGCCAGATAAGACAATAATCAAGAACAGAGCACTGTTACTATCTTGAACTTATAGCTACTGTGAAAACTTGTGCATTGGGTTAGTGGCAGAAAACCTTTTGCTACCTGAGACAAATCTAATAGTTTCATCTCCATTTCAAGAAGCATGATATGCAGGGTTATTTTTGTATCTATGGTAGGAGATCCGACTGACTGTCCCACTGACATCTCTCTTGACTATTCCTGACAACAAAACAATGTAATGATAATAAATAAAATTGTAATTCTCAGGAGGACTCCCAGACTCTGTTTCATTTTGTAGTGCACTTCAACTTCAATCCAAAAGAGATCTATAGAGATCTTCTAGTTACGCCTTTAAAGAAATAATAAATTGCATGGAGCAAAATGTAGTATCTTCTACAAAGCAGCCTTTCATGATATAAGAATCTCCTTGAATTCTCAACCTAATTATCGGATATGATCTCTTTTGTTGCTCCAATTGCTGTCAGCACTGTGGGGTTTTCATACTTAACCTAAACAGTATTTATTCCTACTGAGTTTATCCTTTTGCCGAGTGGATCTTCTTTAGAAAGATCAAGCTACTCAAAACATCTAGGAATTATTCCTATGCTGAGCAATAACTAGCTGTATCTCATTTTAATTAAATTACCACGAAAGTATTTTCCTCCTGAAAAGGAAATACCTATTTCAGTTCAAGAGAAGGAAGAAGCATTTGCTTTTCCTTCAAATATCAATAAGATATTTTTTCATCATGTGCATTGAGAGCCAAGGTGGCGCAGTGGTTAGAGGGCAGCACTGCAGGCTACTTCAGCTGACTGCTAGCTGCAGTTCGGCAGTTCAAATCTCACCGGCTCAAGGTTGACTCAGCCTTCCATCCTTCCGAGGTGGGTAAAATGAGGACCCAGATTGTTGGGGGCAATATGCTGACTCTGTGAACCGCTTAGAGAGGGCTGTAAAAGCACTGTGAAGCGGTATATAAGTCTTAAGTGCTATTGCTATTTAATAAAAGTAAGAATACTGTAAGCTCAAGAATAACAAAATGAGGGCAAGCATACTCAAGTTGCAACTTGGGAGTGCTCTCCTTTAACACGACATTTGGCTTTATTCTCTGCTGCTATATATTTAAAGTGTGACTCTTTTCTTTCTTTAGTTCAGTGCCTCCTCTCTGTGCTATTTTATTTTAGCTCACTTGTGTTGTTGCTCAGCAACCAAAGTTAAAAAGAAATCCCTCTCATGCTCCCAGGTCTCCCTGAGTTGTTAGAAAAGCAGAGTGTAGTATCTGATAATGCATTGCAGAGGCACATCCTTTCAGATTCCACAAATAAATGTGTAAATTTCCTCCCTTTGAAAATCTGAGCTTTGCAATATGGTAGGACAAAAGTTTAGCCCCGGCATTCAAAGCTTGTTCACACAGGCAATTAAGAATGGCATCACAGGCTTTAGAAAGCAAATGTTGCCTGTCCTAGAAATGTAGCAGCACAAAAGAAGAGTTGCAATGAACAGCTGTGGAAAGCAGATACATATGCAAAGAAAGGGTTGGGTTGGGCTGGATCTGAATCTGGCTTAAAATGGTTAATAAATGGCTGCTCAATGATAGTTCTGATGAACTGTTTATCTTTGTGCTAAAGGTTCTTGGCCCAAATATTTCATGTTAGAATTTCTGCTTAGAAATTCTAACATGACAATGTACGTGCTTTGATTACCACTTATCAAAAGAGCCTCCTATCTCATCAAATGTTTCTTGTCAGAGATTAAAAGTCTAAGAGGTTGGAGGTGGATCAAGAGGGAGAAGAATGCAAAATAGGTAAAAGGGTGAGGTGAGGGGAATATATTTAACTTGGTTGCACTTGCTGTATGTAGAACTGAGAATAAGAAAGCAATGGGCTTAAGAAAATGCTTTATCATTTGGATCAGTTTGAAATTGTTTTTGTTGCATTCCTCTTTCCTTTCCTTCTTTTTAGTAATAATTCCAAGGGCAGCAATAAATTTATGAAGGAAATGCAACATTCTTAACTTCTTAAAGCAAATAGGTTAGGGATCATACTTAGAATGCCTGTCCAGACTCTTATCAAACACCTTCAGATGGAGAAGCCACAACCTCAGTAGAAGTGTCTGTTCCAATATTGTTTATAGTGGTGATATTTTTTCATTATGCTAACTTGACATTTTCTCTAAAAAACACAATTGTATATCATTAATTAAACATCCATATTCACTTAATTATCTGAAAACCATCCAGCTCTTCCAATTAGGTTAGTCTTTTAATAAAGTCCGACATGACAGCTTCGTATATTCAGCCATCTCCTATCTCCAGAGCTCCTGTTGTCTGCTGTTTTGTTTTTATTACTTCACTTTTTTGAGTACACCATCAGTGACAAAGGTGAGATGAAACAAATCTTTCCCTTTATTCTAGATTCTGGGCAGTTGAGTAGATTGAGCCAAATAAAATTAGAAAATGTGTTTCAGTTCAAAAGGAGGAGATCTCCACTTCCCCTCTCACCATGGTATGAAATATGATCAATACGCTACAGATTTTCCAAATGGCACAAAAAGGAGCTGAAAAAAATAACTCTAGCTATTACTAACATTTGGGAAGCTAACAGCATACCAAACATCAACAGTATTAACTCTAGTTAAGGTACTATGGTTACACTCTGGTTCCAGATTTTAAATTTTGGTGTTCCATCCTGTCTGGGAGAAATACAAATAAACTCAAATGTTATTTGAATTGTCATCCATGTTGCATTCCAGATGTTCCATGATTCATTGGAAGAAAAAGGGGATCCAATACTCTTCGCCTCTGCTTTTCTAAGTTAGGTGAGTGATCCTGTCAGTAAATCCACACAGAAAAAAATTCTGTGGGACAATAATTATGTTGGCTAGTAGGCTGCAGCAAGCAAATATAACACTCAAAATATAGCAGTGACCTTTTCCTCGCCCTCTATTTCAGATGTACCACAGAAAGGACCTGCATTGCTCATACTGCTTTCTTGATGTCTTGGTGAGTCATATTTTCTAGCCTCAGTCTGTTACATTATGATCTGTTGGGTTACTCTGAACTTCTGGCTCAGTCCTCTTGGCAAGCCAGTCCCTTTCTTATTATAGCTTTTCCCTAAGAGATAGCTTATCTAAGTGACAGTGGACCAAAACACTATTAAGATTTTTTTTTTAAATCAAGTCCAAGATGTCAGAAATTGCATTGAGATTAACCTAGCATTTTGCTCCTAAAAATTGCCATCTTGCTGTCACAGAAAAAGGGAGCTAGAGAGAAAAGTATTATGCCTAAGAATAATACAAAAATGAGTGACATTACAAGTTTCCCAATTTAAAGTATAAGAGGAAATATTGGAATTATAGTATATTGAGGGCAGAGTTAAAGACAAGTAATAGAAATAATCACATATTATCTTCCTGTATTTTCCCCATGTTAAATTTTGGCTCAGGGGTTGTTCTCTTGAATTCAGCCAAATATATGTATACCTTAGTTTGATCTGTGTAATGCCATAATCAACATTACTTCTGGCGGGGAATACTTGGCAAACTATTTTTCCCAACTACCTGCAGAATATATGATACTGGTCAGTTCAATCAGTCCATTACACCATGGGTCAATAAAATAAAAAGTAAATCTCTCTCTCTCTCTCTCTTCACTTCTGGGTTGTACCTGCTCTAATCTGCCAAGAATGTCAAAGAAACTTTGGGTTATAGAAAACTCTTGTGGTTCCAAGGGTACATCTGTATCAAAAATCACCTCCAACCTACAAGCCTGAAGTTGGTGGGAGGAATGTAGTCCCTTACCATATAGGCCGAACACAAGTCAACCAAAGGGAAAAACATGCAAGAACCTAAAGAATAATGGAAGCAACCCTGCATATTAAATATCATCTCCATACATGAAAAATTTCTCCCCCAAAATAGCTTATTAGACATTACCTGTTGATTAAAATTCTGTCTGATATAGAGAAAATAAGAGCTGTTGTATGCAATAAAAATGAATTGAAAAAACCTTCCTCTCAATCTGTCCTGCAATAAACTTTTGATTTTGTTCAGTAAATTTACTCAGAGATTTGTAACCTTGAAACTGGAGTATCTTAATAGTTTGTCTAAAAGTTGCATAGGAAAATCCAAGCATTCAATTGATTTCAGTGGAATATAATTCAAGGTGTGTAGCTACAATTTTTCTTCCTCAGAAAAAGTTGCGATGACTACAAATAGAATTCAGCGTTTCACAACACATTGGCACTTTTTAAAAGATACAGATCACAGGAGAGCTATTTTCCCAGAGTGGCAGTAGCTCCAAGATTTTATGGAAATCTTTCATCTTATCTTACTTCAGAAATGCACAAAAACTACCTGAAGCTTGCATTCGGTTTTCCAGCATTTCTTTGGCAGATTTCACAGTGGAACAAGATCAGTATTTTTAGCTGTTATTATTTTGCTTTGGTGGGTTAATTTTTAGATTTAAAAAAAAAATCCTGCCTTTATTTTTTTTAATAGATAACTCAAGGTGGTGAACATACCTAATACAGAATTACAGAGTTGGAAGGGACCGTGGAGGTCTTATAGTCCAACTCCCTGTTCAAGCAGGAGACACTATACCATTCCAGGCAAATGGCTATCCAATATCTTCTTAAAGACCACCAGTGGAGCAGTCACAACTTTTGAAGGCAAGCTGTTTTATTGGTTAATTGTTCTGTCAGGAACTTTCTCCTTAGTTCTAGGTTGGATCTGTCTTTGATAAGTTTCCATCTGTTACGTCTGGTCCTGCCTTCAGGTGCTTTGGATAATTGGTTGATCCCCTCTTCTTTGTGATAGCTTCTTAACTATTAGAAGACTGGTATCATGTCACCCTCTAGTCCTTCTCTTTGTTAGACTAGACATTCCCAGTTCCTGCAACCATTCGTTTTAGCATCATCTTCCTTCTTTCTCCTCCTGTTTTGCCCACAACAGCCCTGTGAGGTAAATTGGACTGCGAGAGAGGGACCAGCCCAAGACCAACCTAAGGCAGGACAAAAACTCAATTTTTTGTTTCCCGCTGGGTGTTTTAAACACAAGACCAAACTGGGTTGAGTTCTCTGGTTTCTACTGATTGTGGAAAATATATTGTATTCATTAAAAGAATCCCAGACTGCAATATTAAATGAACTTACTAGCAAGACAGCTCCATTACACTAGGGTTTTTTGGGGTGGGGTGGGGGTGGAGGGGTGTAAATTCAACAATTCCAGATTTGCTAAATAAATAAATTGCAACAGTAGTAAACAAATTCTAGCAATCCATTTCTCTCCATGCAGAAAAACCACCCTCACTAAACAATAGCAGACCGTACCCCTTAATGTTTCTTAGCAATACTTACAAGAAGGAAATGTATGTATCTTCTTGTCTTCTTTATCTTTTTGAAGAGACCAAGCCAAGATCCGGCTGACTTTAAATATTTTCCCAGGAGAGGCGGGCTGTGTAAGTTGGGGCAGGGGTATGTGAGCAATGTTACTGCTATCAGGTAGCTTAAAATAACTTGTGACAAAGCCTTGGATTGAACATCGGTTATGACCAAGTAACAGAACAATGTGGGCCCCTCATATTACAGTCAATGCTTCCAACTGCAGTTGTCTAGACAAAAAGAAATTAAATGAATCAATAGAACCCCAGGCCTGAGCTGGGTTGTGTCAATTATAACTGAATCCTTAAAAATGAAATGAAATTCTGTTAGACAGACCACTCAGCTATAGAAAATGTTGGTTGTGGAAAAGCTGTAACTATGGTATACTATCATTATATGAAGACCTTGTAGAAACTTGTCATCCCCCCAAACTGAATAGAAGAAAAAAAATCGTTATCACCTTGATCATTTTTTTTAATACCCAGAGATGATACTCATCATACCACATGCTGTTGCCACTTCTCCGCTTAATCAAAGGTTGCGGGAGGGGGTGTTTTCTTCTTCTTGGAGGCCAAGTTAAGAAAAAAGAACCCAGCATAAATGTTTACTACAATGACAGATTAAAACAGGTGAGGCAACCTAATACCCTTTAATTCCCATCAGCTCCGGCCAGCATGACAAATAGTATGAGACAAGTACAAAACATCTGGAGAACATCATCTTGCCTCATAAATTAAGCCTAAACTAAATGTAGTTTATTGAATGATTAGTCATGCAACCTTATCAATAAAATTAAATATAGTACATAGTCTAATTCCAAAATAAAATGGATCGTTCAGTGATCTATTAAGAAGCATCTGCAGGGATATTTGAAGAGTTAGGAAGAATCATTAAATCTCTCTTAATTCATATTTACTCATGTTGACTACCATGCTAGGAACAATGAAAGAAGACAGATATTGTCAAGCGCAGGAAATCTGGAGTCAAATGAATATATAGGTTTATTGCACACTAAAGCTCTCTACAGGAATCTGAACTACTAACATTTAAAGCAAATTGGTGGTGGATAAGTCATGGAATTCAAGGTGGGCTGGACTTGGATCTCTTGTGGGTGTGAAGTGACTTGAGACCGATGACGCACTTGACCCCTCCCCCGGGCTCAGACTGGTCATCTCCTACAGATATTCACAGAGGATGACACTGGCTTCTGATTGTGTTGGTTATATATTGGCTCTAGCAGTGATCTGACTACCAACTGCTAGAGAATCCAAGTGAGAGGGTTAATGTCTTTTTGGAACCTCCCTGTAAACAGAATATTGTTATCTGGTAGGCTTATTAAGGATTATGCATCTATTCTTGTTCGTCTAAATGTACATTTAAAGGTAATTTTTAGCCCAATAATCTCATATATGTCTACTCCAAAACAAGCCCATTGAGTTCCTGAACCCAAGTACAAAGAATTGCAGCAAAGAATAGAAATTATATAACTATATACCGGTACAATTAAGTTATACTTTAAGGAGTTCAAGATATGTCTGGTTATATATAAGATTCTTCTTTTAATTTTTATTTATTTATCTAGGAATATGTCAGTATATGACAATTTTTCATATGATATTTTCCAAACTTGGATAGTTTATTTACTTGCATCAGATATAACATTTCGGCTGGCAAAATGCACTATGCAAGTGATCAATGTATTACAGCAAGAATCACCAGAATGCTATTACATACATCTTTTTCCCAAGTAAAACAGATAAGTACCTAAATAATATCATCTATACTATAGTCCTAAGTGGACATACAGACTGACTTTAAAAAATGATAGAAAGTGCCAGATGCAGTTACAGGTAGTCCTCGACTTAGGACCACAAATGAAGTGAAGCATGTGTTAAGTGAATTTTGTCCCATTTATGATCTTTCTTGCTACAGTTAAGTGAATCACTGCAGTTGTTAAGTTAGTAACCTGGTTGTTAAGTGAATCTGGCTTCCCCATTGACTTTGCTTGTCAAAAGATCACAAAAAGTAATCACATGACTCCGAGACTCTGCAACCATCATGAGTCAGTGTTAAGCATTTGAATTTTGATCACATGACCATGGGAATGCTGCAATGGTCGCAAGTGTGAAAAATGGTCATACAGTAAGTCACATTTTCAGTGCCGTTGTAACTTTGAGCAGTCACTAAATGAACTGTCGTAAGTCAAGGACTACCTGTATTTGAGTTAATCAAACATGCAGACTACACATATCATACAAATGATTGAAAGAAGCATATCAAAAATGACTTCCTCAGTCACAAGATCATATATCTTCATAAAAGAACTCAACCAAACTAGATAACTAATAATGTTATTTGCATGATAGGCAGCAGGAAATAAATCAAGGCTGAAGTACATATTGCAAGAGTCATACAACACAAACAGGGGAGAAATTGCAGGTGCATTTATGTTTAGGAGCCAGAACCAGAATAGTAACTCTCAAGGAAATACTTTTTGATCTGTAGCTGATTTTACATTAATATGACAACAAACAGCAATTACTGTATTTTTTCCCCTATTCACAATAAGGACAATTTGAAGGAGTTAAAGAAGCAAGGTATTTCATGAAATAAAACAGAGAAATAACTCATAAAGCTATTGCATACTGTTGACATCCAACTACTTAAAACATGTTGAAAAAAGCCCCAAAGGATAGTTAACCAATCATCCATAGAATTGTCCCAAACCCTAGAGATTTCAGGCTGAACTTACAATATTTGTATTTAGAAACAAAATCTAGGGAGGTATTACAACAAACAAGGCAGAAGATACTGATTATGAAATCATTTGAACATTTATCACAAAAACTTTTTAAAAATCAAGTTCAATTATTAATTTAAAGGAAATAGATTAAATAAACATTAAATTATATATTGCATTTAATTTACATTGACATGATAAAATATCAAATTTACAACAAAGAATTACTGTGGCATTTAAAAACTACTTAAACTAGAGCTTCTATATTTTTAAAAACAGTCTAGGCTTGGTACTTGGAATGTGCTCTTTGTGTATTATTATTTACAAAAAAAAAAGAAAAGCTTCATATTTCATAAAGTTATAGTCAGATAGCCAATGAAATTCTAAATGACATATTTAAAAAGGTTGATGTATATTCTTCATTCAAAAAAAGAGTAGTTCAATAAACTACTGTAGATAAAAGTAAAACAAAATCCAGCACGGGGGAAAAAAAACCATCCCTATGCCTAAAAATAATTTCAAAGCACAATTTCAATGTGACAGAAACAAAGTATTGCAATTATATTTATTGAAGGTGGGGTATTGAAGGTGAAGCATGTATATTCTGTTGATCCACCAAGTATTCTTCAGCATTAGCAATGTTTCTGGGAAAATTCCTTCTGATTCATAAGAGGATCAATGAGAGCCAGGATCTAGGCTTGGATCACTTGACGTTTCATTGCCTTTCTTAGAATCTTTGAATGTCACAGGAACACTGGTCTAGATGAAAGGAAAAAAACTCCTTAGTTAATTGCAAGCTAACTAGCTAAAGAAACTTACGTTCTTTAGCATGAAATAGACAAGAGGCATATTCAGTTTATTATTGTTAGTACGCAGATCATCCTATATGGGACTTAGTTTACTTTACTTTATTGATTAGCCCTTGGGCCATATTAAAGTGCAGAGTTCCAGACACAAATTATTACTAAAATCTGATAAAAACAATTTAAAATGGAATTCAATAAAATACAATTTAAAATGAAATTGGAATAAAATACGGTTTAAAATGAAATTGGAATAAAATACAATAATTTAATATATAGATAAATAAAATGATAAAATTATATTTCGGTGTCACCCCTACAATCCACTCCAATCAATCCCACATATGCAGATCTCAACCGAACCATTTTGCTTAAGTACTGTGCTGTGTTAAATGTTAAGAGCCGAGGTGGCGCAGTGGTTAGAGTGCAGCACTGCAGGCTACTTCAGCTGACTGCTAGCTGCAGTTCGGCGGTTCAAATCTCACCGGCTCAAGGTTGACTCAGCCTTCCATCCTTCTGAGGTGGGTAAAATGAGGACCCAGATTGTTGGGGGCAATATGCTGACTCTGTGAACCGCTTAGAGAGGGCTGGAAAGCACTATGAAGCGGTATATAAGTCTAAGTGCTATTATTTTCAGATTCTGGCCACACATAAGGTAAGTTGTTTTGATATGGGGATCCCAATGGGTCATTCGTTTGGTATATAGACCAAGGTACCTGTTTCTCACGCTCTTACAAAAGGCAACAAATAGGATGTGAGGTAGGTCTTCTACCTCTGCCGCTCCGCAAATGCAGAGACGTTCATTGTAGGGTATAGAATGGAATCTCCCATATCTGACCATTGTGTCAAGCTGTTCGACTCTTGCTCGCGTAAATATCTCCCTAAGATGTTTTGGCAGTTGTAACTTTAAATAGCTGTCTATTTGAAAAGTATGTTTGTATTTGCTCAGCCATTTCAAGTTAACTAAATGGGACTTGATGGCACACAATTAATCAGCATGCTGCTATACAGGGGTGAAATGCTCCCGGTTTGCTCGTACCTGTCGGTCGCCGTAGAGCCGGTCGCCAAGGTAGCGCGAGGCGCTGCCCACCTGCCCGGACGCCGCCATTTGGGTTCTTTTACCCTCTGTGAATGCACAGAACGCTTTGCGCATGCGCAGAGGGTAAAAGAACCCAAATGGCGGCGTCCGGGTGGGTGGGCGGCGCCTCGCGCTACCTTGGCGACTAGCTCTACGGCGACCGACAGGTACGAGCGAACCGGGAGCATTTCACCCCTGCTGCTATATCTTTACTTTTCACCACAGGGAGAAGTAGAATTTTTAAACAGTTGCTTGGATGCATATATGCTAATATTTAGCCCAAATGAAATGCTATGGATAGGTAACAATCGGTCTTGGAAGGAGTTACAACTGAAGAACCAATGTCACAGCTAGCAGTTCTGCTAGATATCAAGTTGTCTAAAGCAGGGGTCCCAACCCCAACCGGGCTGCGGCCCATTCAGAACCAGACCATAGAAGTGGCAGGTGAGTGTGCACGTGTAGCTCCACTTGCACTTGGATGAGTATGCCCGCAGCTCCATTTGTGGAAGCGGCGGACGCACGTGCCCGCCGTCACATGGAACCACCCCTTCTTGCCCTCCCCCCTGCCGGTCCGCAAAGCCAGAAGGGTTGGAGACTGCTGGTCTAAGGTATCTAAGTATTATCTGTGTCTAATCACCTTTGCCTCTTCGTGGAAAGCTTAGAATTATGCTCTGTTAGTCATGCAGTGATGTCATGCAGATTAGATATTGCAAAGGATTTTAGGCAAAGCTGCTTTTAAGGACAGTTGATAAATTTCAGTTGGATCAGAATGCAGCCAGTTGGATGCATGTTCTGGCCAAGTATTAGTAGTACAATGTACAGATATTTTATCAATTGCATTAGGCTGCAATTTCCAGGATCAATGCTAGCTCACTGAAAGAAAAAACCTCAGGTAAGCTCCAGAATTGGAAAGTTTTGTGGAAGTCTCTCCTACATTGGTCTAGCAACTTTATGTTACTGCAAGGGAATAAATCCCCTTCAGAATAATGTTTAGTCTTATACATACTACAACTCACTAAAAGGAAAAGCATTAAAAAAGAATACATGTGTATTTTTTATTAGGAGCCTCAGTGGAATACATTCATACATTTACTCCCATTATTAATTTCTATTGTTCCTAATATCCCCTTCAACTAATAACAGAATTTGTATAAGCCAACTTAATTCTAAAAACCAGAATATGCCAGACAGGACTTTAAATTTGTAAAAAAAACAAAACAAAAAAAACCAAAACAAGTAATTGGTTGATTCACTTGCTTCTCCTAAACTCTCCAATAAAAATGACTATAAATTAATAAGAGAACAGTGGTTTCATTTCCCTTGAAGCTAGTAAAATATTTTCAAATTTGGCAATAGTATAAGGAATAATTTATGTTTTTTTCAAATTCCATTATAAAATCAAATGTAACTGAACATGAGACAACTTATGGGTAATGCACAAGTATATATGGGATATTTAGGCACTTTTAAAAAGTATTACTATAATGTACAGTATATACTTGTTATCAATTGATATACAATGAGAAATATTTATCTAGAGTTCAGATTGCAGTATGTTAGGCTGCTTCTTATTAGAGGCTTAAGCAATGCAAGTACTGTGCACGCTTCCGATTAGAAAAATGCAAAGCAATTACAATCTTCAATTTTCCCAACAGTTCTCTTGTTGCTTTTCTCACTAGTCTGATGTGTTTTAAATACTTCTTAATCAGATAATTTTGTTGAGGCAACTATTTCACATTCTAAGAGCCAAAACAGATGACCAGCCAGTTAAAAGCTCAAGGAATGCTCTAGTTAGTATTCCAATATCATGTATCAACTTATAGGGTTCTGCAAATCATTGGAACAAAGCTTGGATGCACTTTCCCATTTTCCAAGGGAAAAAAAATGAAATTAACTGCACCCACAAATAAAAGCAAGAGGTAGCCAACAGCAATTTCCAAAACAATTTTACAAGCCTGGAAAAATATAGCTTTTAATTATTTAAAGAATAATTTGTATGCACTTCTGTGAGTCTTTGAAAAGATTTGCAGAGTCCCAATTACTTAATATTTTCGAAAAGAATCTTCTTACCTCCTGAGGAGTGGTTGGAACCAATTCTCCATGTAAATCTCGGTAATCCCTTAGTAATACAGTCGCTTGCTGCAATCCTACACTTACTGGAACAGGACTAACACGTTCTGCTCCTTGACAAATGAAAGCAGATCGATGTACGTTATCTGCAGACATCTGTACATTGGCTGGCATCATTCCTAACTGTTGTAGCATAATGTTCAGAACTAAGGTGCTCTGAGGCGGGGTAGGGTTAACAAGGACTGACTCAACAGCATCATTCCCTGAGGATGTGGTTGCTACAGAAGGTGGTGGTACTATTAGGTTAAGAGGTGTTATATGAAAAGTAGGGAAATTAGATGTCACTGGAATTCGACCTATAGCAAAGAAGAAAGAGAACACACTATTACCAGGGAACATACTTTATGCCATGCAACTTGTATTAATATGCAAAAAGCAGTTTAGTACAGCCAGCTACTGTGAGTTTGGAGAAGGTGGCAATTAAGCATGAAGAAGTAGTAATGGGTTTTAAGAGCTATTGATTAGAGCTGACCAAACCTCTATGCAGCCAGAAACTTTCATCTATAAAATAATTTTATCTGGCTTCATTGCCTTAAAACCTGTATTCCTTAACTGCTAATAGAAAATGTCAAAATGAATTAACTTTGGAAAAATCCTGTGGTGTGGTCAGCATATACTTACCTAGATTAGGAGAACTGTAGGATTTCTTTTCCACTGCACACAACTCTGTTTTCCCCTTACTGGATACAGCAACTTCACTGGGGACCTAAGTAAAGGCAATAGCGGTAAGAGATAATTGGACTAGAGGACTAGAATTCATAGTCGCCTGGTTTCTAACCTGATGCCTTAATCCCCAGACCAAACTGGCTTTCCAACAAGATGTAACCAGAGTCTGCATGTAATACAGTATAAAACCAAAGAACATAAATGGGCATGTATCTGTGGTTGCCAACATTGCTTTCTCCTGCATTGATCTTGAAGTTACTTTCATACTTTAAGTTGGTATGAAAAGAAAAATCCTTTGTGTGTGTATTATTAAACTACTGAGCCTTTAAGAAGAACAATATATAAGTGTATAATGTCTGACAGGGAATGTGCCTTTGGTATAGCAGCTGCAAATCCTGGAGGCATTTTCTGTGCTCTGCCGACTTGATCATATTCAAAAGTATCTCCCTGCTTCTTCTGTTCGCATCTGCATTTCACTTCTCTGGGTACATGCTTATTTTGCTTAGTTACTGGTGAAATTAAGACTTCCTGATTTACATGAGAAGTTACAGAACCCTGGTGATTTTTATCCTTAACAGACTTACCCTGAAATATATAGAAAATTAGAATTTTGCTTTAGAGAGCTTTGGTATGTTTTAAATGTATAATATTTTGGTTAATTTGCCACTAAAAAAGCTGCAAGAAAAAATAATGCAAAGAAAAGGGATTGGAGCAGCTGCATTTATTAAAAACTTTCTTCTGGGCTTTCTCTAGTAATATATGTAATTTAAGAATGACTTGTGAAATGTTATTTTTTCTGCAACAGAAAATTATTTAATACATGGAACAATTACACTTAAAGATAACTTACCAGCAGTGAATCTTGAAGCTCTACCTTTTTACTCTTGCATTTTTTAATTGGACCATCATCTAGTAGCAATTTAGATCTTTTAAAACATTTCTCAGATATCATGTCATCTGTTGTTCCACTGGGTTCTTTAGTTAGCCAGAGTTGCAGCTCTTCAGCTTTTTTCCAATCATTAAAACTATCTTTAGTAAATGTTTCAGTAAGAGCTTCCACGGGAGTCTTAATTTTGGTCACATGAGTAGTAGAAACAGGATATACCATGTAATTTGGGTATGTTGTCACTACTTGGGACGGATTCAGATATGCTGCACCTGGTACAGTAGAAAGGACAGGGGGAAGTATTGAGTTGGAGGTCGGAGATAAGTTTGCAGCTTGAGAAGGCAACAAGACTGCTTTGGGCTTCAAACAAGATTCAGAAGGTGAAGTGTGCTCCAATTTCTTTTTTATCTTTTCAAATTCCCTAAAAAAATAAATTCAGTGTTAAGTCTTTAATCCAAATTTTCTCTGCTGGGAGATATCATCAATACATTATTAGATCTTTTTACTTGGAAAATAACACACACACACACACACACACACACACACTTATAATAACTACATTAAGTGTATAAAAAAGTTAATAGACTTCAGATTTAGAAGCTATAATGATATTACTATGTCATAATTATGTTAACTGTTGGTATAAACAACAGCTATAAATTGCTGATTTCAACAGAGAGTTTATTACATTAATTAGCAACCACCATGCCTTATGTAGAAATATACCTTGATTGTTCATCTAATTGTTGCTTGCATATTGCTGCAAGTTGAGCCATCTTGCTTGGAATAGTTGAAGGATTTGAGCCTTTATAAGAAAAGAAATAGAAGCATTTAACTTGCATTTTATTTAAAATGTAGCAAGCTTAGATCCAGCTTGAAACTCCTTCTAAAACCCATCACTGTTAGTGCTGACATAGTTTGGCTTATGGCCTTTTCTTATGATCTAAATTAGTGTCCTTGACACAGCTTGTTCCATGAAGAAATAAGATGACAGAGAATTGTCATATGTATTTCCTTATCAATTTATTTTATCTACCTAAGCCAGTGATGGTGAACCTTTTTTTCTTCGGGTGCCGAAAGCACAGCGCGCACTGGCGTGCCCACCCATAATTCAATGCCCCCCACGCGCCCCGCCCCCCTGCACGTGTGCGTGACCTCCCGCGCTGTCCCACCTCCGTGCATGTGTGCACGACCCCCCTCCCCCATTTCCCGGCTTCCGGTGGGGGCGATAGGCCCATTTTGGAGGCCCTCAGGAGGCCAGAAACAGGCCCGTTTCTAGACTTCCGGTACTTCTAGTAGGCCCATTTTTCGCCCTCCCCAGGCTCCAGAGGCTTTCTTGGAGTCTGGGGAGGGCGAAAACGCCTCCCCCGCCCCCCCCGGATGCCAAAAATGCCCTTCCAGAGCCTCTGCGCGAGTCCTGTACTTACCTGGCATCCAAAACGGGCCGCGTGGAGACTCCTGGGAGGGGAGGCGTGGGCGGGACCAGCCAAAAATTAGCTGGCCGGCGCGCGCATGCGCGCTGGAGCTGAGCTAGGGCAACAGCTCGCGTGCCCACAGATATGGCTCCACGTGCCACCTGTGGCACGCGTGCCATAGGTTCGCCATCACGGACCTAAGCCATTACGTTCTAATTTTTCTAAACCTCCAAGTGCAACACATACACATAAATTTTATTCTCATAAAACAAGGAGTCAGAAAGACTGCTGAGAAACAAACAAACAGACTTGGAAATAGCATCCTCTGCTTATGAAACATGTTTACACATTTTGTATTCTACAGCAGGGGTCCCCAACCTCTGGGCTGCAGCCCACTACTGAGCTGTGGCCTATTTGGATTTGGACTGTGTGAGTGGTGGGCCGGCCCGCACACATGCAGATCAACTTCCATGCAAGTTGAGCTGCACGTGTGTGTGCACCAGTCCGCCACTTGCACGGCCCAGTTCCCCTCCCCCCTCACCGGGCCACCAAGCCGCAAAGGTTGGGGACCGCTGTTCTACAGTAAGAAATTAAGAACAAATACCACCATTCCCTACTTTAATAATTTTTTCAGAATTATATGAAACATCTTGTACCCTACATACCTAAATATTTTTTGACAGGGCTGCCTGGAGCCGAATGACTCTTTCTCTCATCGTTTTCTTTACTCCTTGCCAGTTTTATCAAAGACGGATGCCTTGTGAAATTTGGTTTGCTATTAGTAGGGAAGAGATTCTTAGAACAACACTCTTTAAAAGGTTTATCTTCCACAGGAAGTGGCATTGCATCCAGTTTTGGCTGGGCATCTATGATATAATCATACACAGAACTCTAATATTAATATACTATTGTTACATTCTTTGTTTTGACAGTTATCACTTTTAAATATTTCTTTTAAAACAAGTAATTAGTCCTCTAAGTATAAATATACATGTTGATATATTATATTAACATAATGACACAAAGGAGAAATTAACCACCTTAACTTTGATATGACTTTTATAGAGTAGCATAAGTGAGTAGAAATTAACATTCAATCTAGTTGTAGCTCAAAAATAAACTAAGTCTAGTTCAAAAGTAATAATGCACCTACCTTTAATATCAGAAAAAACATTTGGTCCTATCCATTTAAATGCTGGCTTGCGGCCCTTCTCTTCCGTAATATGAACCTTCTTGATGAGCTCAAGGCTACTGAGAACATTAGCAATATCATATAGTCTTCGAATTTTAGCTGAAATAAGTTAAAAAGCTAATGAAAAATACAAAAACAAAAATTCAAAATTGTTAAAGCTAGAGTTTTTCTTCTCCTTCCTGCTATATACCGTGTTTCCCCGAAAATAAGCCCTCCCTCAAAAATACCATTTCCTCTGGTTAAGGTTAGGGAGACAGAGCTGGAAATCAGGTAAGATGGCAAGAGGAGCCCCGTCTTGCTCCACACGCCCAAAAATAATAAGACCTCCCTGAAAATAAGGTCAAGCGCTTATTTCGGGGTTCAAAAAAATATAAGACAGGGTCTTATTTTCGGGGAAACACGGTAGATACACCAGAAACATTTCAGTTTGAGGGATCTATGATGTAAGCCCAGGGTAGACATTCAACATTTTGCATTCTTCTACGGTACTAAACTCCATATTTAGTATTTTTAAAACACAATTGCTTTGGTTTTCCTTCAGAGAAATATTTAACGGCAGTGATGATTTGTAAACAGAGAATTAAAATTATTAAGCTAATTTAAAACAGAGAATTAACATTATTCAATGCAGGTTTTAGAAATATGGATCCTAAACCTTCTTCCCAGGAATGGCCTTCGAAAGATCACTCTCAGTTCAGGTTATAATGATTTGGATGCCTTTTACAGCAATAGAGGCCCATTATAGCATGCAACACTTTTGTTTTATTCAGTGAAAATTAAGAGGACTGAAAGTTTTTAAAAACCAGGAATCAAAAAGAACAGAGCAGAGCAAGGAACCTACTGTTTGAAGCTAAGGGAAGCAACTTTAATAACCGATCAAATGCTTGTTATGGTGGCCTAAACAGTTATGTCACACATAGACTGTTGTCACTGAGATTTTGGTCAATTATCCTAGCACTCTAACACAAAGATGAGAGGGCTTAGTATCATTTCGGCTGCTTGAAAAAAAGAGCACGATGGGCGAATAAGCTGAATAGAGGGGAGCAGGTGGTTGCAGTAAAATGAACATTAGACTCTCCAGCAATTTTATTAGGGTTTCATCCAGTCTGTAAGAAAAGATTTTTTAGAGATAATAATGGATAATTTAAAACCCAAAGAGGGATGCACTTTTCTGAGCAGTACAATTACTCTCATTACATTGACTGTAGTCACACATCTCATAATGCAGTTTGTTTTTTTACCTCAGCATGTTGTGAGGATGCAGTCTGTTTCATGTAAAATCATGGTTTATATCATAGCAGTCCATAATCCATATGCAGCCATAATCTATATGCAGTTTTACCACGGTGGTCCAAAATGCATATGCAGCCCCTTAGCACTCTGCCACTGAAATTTGGCAACAAAATACTGGCCAGCTTTTTAAGTGAGACTGGGAGCAGTTAACTTCCTGTTAAGCAAGGAAGTTTATTTTTATAAGCTTATGGCTGACGGTGACTTTTTTTAATCACATAAACTAAATCAGGCACACAAGATAGGACTTTTTACCACTTACTTTTAAACTTGCTTTTATCCAGTGATTCACAATGGTCTTCGCCAATCAAACTTTTAGCAGCAACTTCAAGACTCACAACTTGGGGATATGACCCAAGAAACAACATTATAAATTTCTGGCTCATCACTCTTAAAGATTTGTCTTTACGACTATTTACTGAAGCTGTACAAAAAAAAGAGACAAGAACCAAATACAGAAGTAAATTCAAATCACTAATAATTGGAAGATGGCATATTTCACTAGGGCCTGATTTTGGTCGATACTGGATGTGGTTTAGTTTATGAATTACTTGTTGATATTTGCATCAATAAATTATGTATGGGTAGAGATTGCCTTGAATAGGGACCATTTGCATTTATGGCAGTGATGAAAAAGTAACTTTGTGTCCAAGGCCTGCATTTATTACCCTCCTCACAGAGCAGAAAGATTACCTAAACAAGCTATCTCTTCCTGGCTGCTTTTGTTCACAGTGCAGTACATCCCTAAAAAGTGTAATCACAAGTTAACAAGTTAGCTCTGTAACCTTAGTTGATTAGAACTCTCAGGCTCTCTGGCACTGCTGCCTGATACTGACAAGACTCTTATCAGTTTCTCAGTAACGGCTTTTGTTTGCTTCCTAAGCTGCTCATACACTAGGGCCGTGATGGCGAACCTATGGCACGCGTGCCACAGATGGCACACGGAGCCATATCTGAGGGCACACGAGGCGTTGCCCTATGTCAGCTCCAGCGCGCATGTGTGCTGGCCAGCTGATTTTCGGCCTTCTGGAGGGCGGGGGAGGCCATTTTTGCCCTCCCCAGGCTTCAGGAAAGCCTCTGGTAGGCCCGTTGGGCTGTTTTTCACCATCCATAGGCTCCGGAGGCTTTCCTGAAGCCTGGGGAGGGCGAAAAACAGCCCAACGGGCCTACCAGAAGTCCAGAGGCTTCAGTGAGGCCTGTGCACATGCGCGGGAGGGCAGCAGGGGGGTTGTGCGCGCATGCGCGGGGGGAGGGCATTGCATTATGGGTGTGGGCATGCGCGCATGCGCCCTTTTGGCACCCGAGCAAAAAAAGGTTCGCCATCACTGCACTAGGGAAACAGCTGGTTTTAGTACATTCCTTTTGATGTGTATTCTCTATTGTGTGCCTACTTACTCTTTTTTAATTTCTTCTCCTCCAATGAATATAAATACAAATATCAATTCCTTTCTTACTAATTATCATAGCGTCAAGGTGAACATTCTAAAGAATGCTATAAGATTTTCCCTTTTACTCAGCTTCCTCAAGAATCAAGTTTCGGAAACTTTCCTGCCTTCTGTTTTAAAGCAAAGGAAAACTGAAGTAAAATCATAAGCACTACTGTGGCCACGTAATTGTTCACTTAGCAACCACTTTGGTTAACAAACCCAAACCCAAACCCAATTGTGATTCCTAAACAAGAATTACCTCTCTTTGTTTTCAGCAAGATTATTTATTGATTTTGTAATATTTATCTCCGATCCCATTCTTCGCTGACTCTGGTATGGGATCACACTCCATATCAGATGTGATTTTAAAAAAGGCTCAAGGAGGAGGTTAATGGCTTTTAGGATAGTTTTGCAATCTTCAGTTTTTCTAAGCACTGGTGTTAACACTGCTTTTAAAAACATTTACTTTAATTAATGGATTATACCCTGCATTTTAGCAAATGGGATCATAGGACATCTCCATCTATGAACATGCCTTTCCTAGAATTACCTGCTTGAAGTTCCATCCCAGGAAGTTCCACAAAGTCTGTATGATAATTTGACCTAGCATGCGTTGGCATCCATTCAATATTGTGACCAGTATTTCCAATCTCTTGCCCATTTTTTCCTTGTTTAGTCAGTTTGATTTGTTGCAAGTACTTGTTTTCCTCAGCTACTTTTTTCAAAGCCTGCAGTGTTTTTTTAAGATTATGACGGCCATGCCAGAAATATCTGTTTTTGGCAAGTCGGCTCACCATGTGAAGACTTTCTAATACATTCATTATGTCATAGATACGCCTGCGCTCAATATCTGGAATGATGGAAACATCACAAATTATTTTTCAGTTTCTTTTTCAATCTTATCAGTTTCTTAAAGTATGCGTTTAAATACTTTAACAATCAAAATAAATGACAGGACTTCAATTATAGAAAATACAATCTTAGCGGTGGCTAGAATCTTAGTAGTGGTGAGAATGCAGTATTGCAAGCTAACTCTGCACACATTACCAGGAGTTTGATTCCTTCGATCCTGACTGCCTCAAGGTTGACTCAGCCTTCCATCCTTCTGAGGTCAGTAAAATGAGGGCCCAGATTGTTGGGGGCAATATGTTGACTCTGTAAACCGCTTAGAGAGAGCTGTAAAGCACTGCAAAGTGGTATATAAGTGCTATTGCTATCTTGTTCAGTTAACATAAGCATAAAACTTTTTCAAACCACCCAAATGGGGGTAGGGCTGATAAATTGGGATATAAAAGAATATGCTTTTTAAGAGTATCTCTATAAGCCCTGAAGAGAGAGATCAGAGTTCGTCAAAGAGGTAAATATCATCCCCCAAAGATCAATGGAACCTCCAGGAGTTGATAGTTAGGGACAGGGGTGGGTTCCTCCCGGTTCGGACTGGATCGCCCGAACCGTTAGCGACCCGCTGGTGACGTCACAGATCCGGTTTGGTCCGTGCCAGTCCATGGGTGCCGCCATCTTTTTTTGGGATTTTTTTGTGAATTTCTTTACTGTTTGGAAGGTTTTTCCTGTTCTGCTGCTTGAAAAAGAGCCCTCCCGCCCTGGGTTTATACTGACCTTTATTCCTTTGCCCGTAGCACAGCTGATCAGCTCCTCAGCTGTGTTTTGGGCTGATTGCAGCTACTGAGCATGTGCAGAAGCAAAATTGCGTGAGGGAACGTGCGCGCGCAAAACATCGCGATGCGAACCAGTGGGGAAGGTAAGTGGAACCCACCCCTGGTTAGGGGTCAATAGGGAATCTGTCTGGGGGGAGGCAATTTGTGGTCCATAAATGATGCAAGGTCAATAATGGTCAATTAGTCTTTTGGGGTCTCTGTAGAGATCCATGCTAGTCCTTAGTCCTGAAGATGAAGTGGCTAGTGGTAAGACAGTGTTACCCAGGGTTGGGTGATCAGCTGCTGTAATGCAACGTATGGATGACCTCAGGGGATGAGGGGAAAAGATTCTGCCTAGGAAACAGTAAGACAAGAGAGGGAGGGCCCCCCAATGGATTAATGATCAGAGAACAAAATTTAGGAAGGACCTGCCCTAATTGATCAGGTGGTTAAAAGTGATGGTGGGAAGTTTGTGCCTTCAGACTCGCAAGATTCTGTTAATGTAGCTTTACAATAAAGTAGAATTAGCTCATCTATTTGTGCTTCTGTTTGGTTTACCTGGGAGGATTGACAGCCCCAGACAGGGTGGCCTTCAGTCGTCTCTGTTTTATTATTATTCCTATTGCTATTTGTTAAAATAGTATTTATTAAATTATTTTCATATAACAAATATTTGGGGGTTAGGGAATAATTTGAAACATCATGAAGAGGTCAACGAGCTGAAGAGTTTGAGACCCATGTTCTAGGTTTTCTAGGAAGATATTTTTAATGTGTTTAGCTCGATACTTTCTAGTTGTGTGGTTTTTAAAAATTTATTGATGATGCACACTAGTTTCCAAAACTCTTGTACCTTGGGCCTTTTTAATATGCATAAGAAAACAAATTAAAGGGGGGAAAATGATATTGACCTTTTTAAAGAATTTTAAGATATCAGGGAGCAAAACATCTAGCTGATTTATGGTTTGAAAGGCCAATTATATTTTCACAACTCTGCACTTAGCAAGTGGTAATTCTTTAGAGATATATATATTTTTGAGATTTATATTTTAATTAAAAAACGCAATGTATTTTACACACTAAGTATGTATAATGTATAACCTGGCTCTGTTCCCGAGCTTGGGGCACTGAATGTGCCAAGGGCACATTCTAACAGACCAAATATCTTGCTCTTGTGTATCTTGAATTGAATGTTTTTAATTTTTTTTATTGGTTTTACTGTTTTTATTGATTTAAAATGTTTTTAAATTATTAATTGAAATGTATTTTATGAACTGTAAGCCTCCCAGAGTCATTGACTGAGATGGACTGCTATAGAAATTGAACAAACAAATGAACAAACAATACAAAACACAGCAACATTATTACCATTTGAAATAAATCTAAAGAATAAAAAATAGATGTTTGGAATGCTACTTCATTTGAAAGTAAATCCTCCAAACCAAAAGGGATTTGAGAAACTCCAGACATGACGCTATGAACAAAATAACTTTGTTTAGGACTACTCCAAATGCTGCCAGTTCAGAGGATTTATGTTCAAATACTGTAAACTACTGCAGAACAGTATGGTTGGGAAGAGATTCTGCAAATATGGAGAGTAGAACTTTTTATTCTTGAACTGATAAATTTTGCACATCCATATGTACCTTTTAGCCGGCATAAGATTTGTCAAGAAAAAAAATAAGATGATGCAATGCCAAAACTTACTGAGATCTTCTGCTACCTCATCAAGACATATTTCATTACTTTTAGAAAAGTTAGGATAACTAGGATAGCGGGCTAAGAATTTATGACACAGCAATCCAAGGCTTTTCTCTTTACGGCTTGTTTGAGGCTTTTCATATTCATCTCCTGACAAATGATCCTGCAGAGAGAAAGGGGGGGGGGGGGAAAGCTCTTTATGATATTTTAAAATCCTCAAAATTTAACCAGCATTCCAGATTTTAAGTGTAACACAGGAGAATGGATTAAATCAATATATTGTCAAGCAATGTACATTCCAAATACATATATAATTTAGTCTTGTTTTTTTACATTTATAACAAGCATATTTATTTAATTAATTTATATGCCGCTTCATCTCACTGTTGAAGCAACATTATCAATTACTACAAGTATGGCAAAATGAAACAAGAAAAAAGTTTTACCTCAAGGCTTTCACTTTTATTATCTAACCATTTTTTTTCCTGTTCTCGATTTCTAATCTCAGGACTAGCCGCACTAATCAGCATTTTAAGGTTAGCGGTTGGGGTCCATGGATCACCAGAAGTGCTTTCATTGGGCTTTGGTGGTGTTGTCAGATGGTCAGCAGCAGTAGGCTGGATCTCTGCCAAAAGCCAATTGGGGGTAACTGTTTGTTTTAGAGGAGTTTTGACTGGGCTTCCACGCACTCCAAAACATTGATTTTCCTAAGCCAAGAAAGAAAAAAATGGGAACAATACTGAGCATTAAAATGTGATTCAGAGACTGATTGTAATATTGAAAGACATGCTTTTTGCCAAAATTGACCTTACTGTATTTTTTGGCCAAAACTGACTTATTTCTGCTGAATTTGACAGAAATCGCTTTTATTTAAAACAGCCTAGCCTACTTTCTTTGTCACCCTGAGCATTTATCAGAACCAAAGATGATACAAGAATCAAAGATATTTTTGTCATGCTCTTTTTGGTTTAACGTAGTATATAAACAGCCCCAATGTGGCCTAGCTTTTCACTGCATACCCCACCATAAAAATTCCCGAATTGTTATACGTGAATGCAGCTAGTGTTCTATAGGGAAATGCAAAAGAGACTACAGAGTACTCCTGTTGAAAATGTAATGTATTACATTGTTTAGAATAATAATAATGAATTAGTATACTGAAACACAGTGCCATTATATAAACTGTTACAAGAGGACATGGTGTTTCTATAGTCATCCTCTGTCTGAACAAGTAACACAGTGTTTGTTAGAGGTATCAGACAAATTTGGAATATCTGACATCATTCAGTTCAATTGGATAGACCAGGGGTCAGCAACCTTAAACACTCAAAGAGCCATTTGGACCTGTCTCCCACAGAAAAGAAAACACCGGGAGCTACAAAACCCTTTTGACATCTAAAATGAAGATAGCACTGCATATATTATTTTTTTACCTTTATGCTATGTATAAAAAAAATAGTGTGTGGCATATATTTTTATTTCTGCATGCAACAAAAACATTTTGAACTGTGAAAAAAAAAAAAGAAGGGGTCGAAAACCTCAATAAATCGTGTGCTGGCGGGTATCGCACATTGGCAGTTGGGACGCATATTTTGAGCGACAGGGAGCCGCAGCAGAGGGATGAAAGAGCCACATATGGCTCCAGAGCCGCAGGTTGCAGACCCCTGGGATAGACAATGTTGCAGCGCCTAGCTGAAGATAATAAAATATTATCCTTTAGTGAAACTCTTTGAAACACTTAAATTTTTACATAGCTGAAATTACTGATGTCACTCTTTTCCTCACTGTTATTACAAATATTGCAAAGACCACTGTAGCATAGTTACTATGTTTATGAACCATTTCAATCAAACAATATTGAGTGTCTATGGTATAGAAGATATATATCTGAATAAATAAAATTATAAAATTATTTAACGCCATACATAAATCTTTTCTTAAATGCAATAATTGCATGGCAATTGTTTGTATGGCAACATCAACAACTAGATATCCCAAAGGCTTCAATTTAGCCATGCCATGAAACATTAGTACTCTGAAAGATTCTCAGCTCTTCCTCACTTGCAAATTGTGTATCGAACTCAAGGGGCCTGTCATCCAGCACTATATTGTTAATCGTTTTATTTTTTTCCTATTCAGGTACCTTACTTGGTAAAATACAGGAATGGTTTATTTCTATTTTAAGTTATAGAACTTATAGTGGTGCCTATCTTCTATATAATAATCCTAGGCAGCTCACAACAAAACCCATACCACAGCAAAAAAGCATACCATCGACTCTACATACGTTGATCCATCCCAAACTATTCCAATGGTCTTCATTGCTTTCTGAAAGGCTAAAAAGAGAGGGGCTCTGCAGATCACAGGTAAGAGACTGTTCCAAATGGCCTGGGCAGCAATGGAGAAGGCACACCTCTGAGATCCAACTGGACAACAACATTTAAGGGAAGGAGCCTGAAGCATGCCATCTCATCCAATCAGCTTCCTGTATCGCTGCTACTTAATACAGATTCCTACTTGCTTTAGCTGGACAGCTGTGTGACCTTCATGCCTTCAGTGACCTTGCTGGGATTATATATTCTTGATATTTACATCTGTCATTCTTTGCACATCCCTCCCAGAAACACTTCCTATGATGAGACAACCAAGCATGACTCGAGGGAGAGGAAGTTTCTCAATGTCTACAAATAACTCCCTGCCTTGATTTCTGTGCACGTATAAGTAGAGTGTAACTTCCTTTTTTCATAAGAGAAACTAACAGTACTGCAACTTTGAAGCATATTATACTTGACAGCGTACACAATTGTTGTAAAATTGTCTTAAAACACCCATGGGGGAAAAAAAAGACGTAAGAGAACAATTTCAGATAGGGAAGGAAAAATGTTTGACCCTAGTAAGCTATTTTCTTATCTCCTTCTTTTATGTCAAGAGTGACATATAGCCATATTGCTCAATCAAAACACAGGATATCTAAAACATAACAATGAATAACCCTGGAGTTGCTTCAGGTATTCTTACTACTGCAATTTGCAAACAACATTGGCCTATAATTTGAATATAAGAGATGACAAAAGATAGTTCGAAAGGACTTAGATAAATTACCTTGTTCTCTTTATTCATACTGCCACTATTAGCTTCAGCCTTGTATACATTTCTTCAATTAAACATTATGTTGGCTTATATGCTGGGATACCATTTTTAGCATTCTGAAAGAAAAAAATTAGTTAACACATGAACTTTTAAGGAAGAAATTAGAATTGAAGAGAAATCTGGATTTAAATTTACTGTAGGTATCAACATTTTTAGACCAGTACTATTGTTTTTCCTGCTATTTCAGAATGTTTTATATGTTATCCTGGTATCTCTTTCTTGTATTTCTTTTTATGGTTGCCCATCTCACCCAAGGTGACTTTGAGCAGTATCGTGGTCTATCCTTCTGAATGCTTACTGAAAAGCATTATGTAAAAAAACTTATTTTACCATAGCCATAATGGGTGGTAGATGTTAATATTTATGGGCCTTATCTATGATATTCATGGTATAGAAGGTTTGCTATGCTTTGCATAATGTTGCTTCAACTGAAAAGTATCAGTGTGAGGGTATAAGTTGTCAGCTAAATAAAGGCTATGATTTTCTAAAAGAAAATAGCAATAGCACTTAGACTTATAGTGGTTTACAGAGTCAGCCTATTGCCCCCAACAATCTGGGTCCTCATTTTACCCACCTCGGAAGGATGGAAGGCTGAGTCAACCTTGAGCCTGGTGGGATTTGAACTGCCAAATTGCAGGCAGCCGGCAGTCAGCAGAAGTAGTCTGCAGTACTGCACGCTAACCACTGCGCCACCGAGGCATCATTCTCAAACAGCAGTGCTTGCCCACTTTGTCTTTTGAGCAGGATTTATCATTTTTCCAAGGTTTGTGGAAAATGTGTGGGAATGGAAAGAAGTGACAACCCACCAAAGTACAAAACAGGATTGTAAGTGTAGCATAGGAGGAACTGCATTTAATTCAACAGACCTTGTACAGGTAGTCCTCGACTTACGACCACAATGGAGCCCAGAATTTATGTTGCTAAGTGAGAAATTTGTTAAGTGACTTTTGCCCCATTTTACCACTTTTCTTGCCACATTTGTTAAGTAAATCACTTGCAGTTGTCAAATTAGTAACATGGTTGTTAAGTGAATCTGGCTTCCCAGTTGACTTTGCTTGTCAGAAGATTGCAAAATATGATCACATGACTCCGGGAGACCGCAACCGTCATTAACTATGACCCAGTTGTCAAGCATCCGAATGTAAATCATGTGACCACAGGGAAGCTGCAGTTGGTCATAAGTGTGAAAAATGGTCATAAGTCACTCTTCTCAGTGCCATTGTAGCTTTGGACGGTCACTAAACGAACTGTTGTAAGCCGACGACTACCTGTATTGCCTTTTGAGATAAATTTTACAAGGGTCTGTTTTCATACAAGAGAAGTTGCATCGGAGTGTATTGTATGACAAGTAGCCTAACAATACAATAACGACTGCAGGGCTTACAATAACACAAACATTTCCAGCGCTCGATGCTACGTCTGGCACAGGGCAGCTTTACATTCGTGTTCATGACACTCAAGGACAAGCGGTGTCACATTGAGAGACGTTTGTGGTTGCGCTTGATTTTACAACTCCTTACACAGGCAGGTCGGTCGAGACTACATTAACCAAAATCAGACAGTCCAGGGCAGTAGCTTAAAACAGTACCTACTGTTGTATGTACACTGAGGGTTTATGCCCCGGAGACAAATTCCTTGTGTGTCCAATCACACTTGGCCAATAAAGAATTCTAATTCTAATTCGCCTCTAACACGCACCGAGGTTTGTTTGTTTGTTTGTTTGGTCACTTTTTAAATTGCCCTGTTGCTCCCTTCCCTTTACGTTGGGCTGTATTTTAATATTAAGTTTTTAAAACTTAATAAAGATCTTTAAAAAAAACTCTACAAAACTCTGTTCTCGCTGCTTTCTACGTTGCTCCAATAAACCCAACTCCTCAATGCTTCCAAGAACGGGTTTTAATTTTATTTTACCAAACTTGGACGGCGCCCGTCTCGCGACTGAGGTGCCAGCCCTGCCCAGCAATCCTCTGCTGCGGTACCGTCCCTTCCCTCCAGTCCACTCACCTACGTACTTCGGACGATACAGCCCTCACACCCCGCCACCAAACTTCCTTCTTCGCTTCCAACTTGAGAATTCTCCCCGCGCTCCATCGTTCGGACGGGGCTCCTCCCTATTCTTCGCAATCTCGTTTCCCATTGGCTCTTGAGAGAAGGGGGGAGGAGTCATCTTGCCGCTCCATTTAAAACGTTTGGCGCCACCGTTTGGCGCTTGTATTTGGTCTAATTATCTAATACCTCCCCAGGGTCCTAGGATTTGCTCCCCTTCCGCCTTCTCCATTTGCCTCGCAACCCAGACGCGAAAGCCTTTAAAGGCATAGCTACCGCTATTTAGACCGAACGCGCGCCGTTCCTTCAACCTGGTTGTGTTTTTTGTCCCCTCCCTCCCCGGAGCGATTTGAATTCAGCAGGCAGAAGAGTACAGTATGGCGGAGGAAGAGAAAGAAAGTTTCCAAACCAATCCAGAAGGTTTCCCGTCTTGGCCAATCAGCGTTATTTTCCTTGGACTGGGTGGGGAAACGGGGTAGGGAGGCGGGAAGAAAATTGAGAGTTCGTTCGGTGGCGCTTAGAAATCGCGGGGCGCGATAAAAGGGAAGAAAACTTCGTGTAGCTTTGGGTGTATTTTTGCATTTCTGGATCTTCCGGATTGGCCAATTGAAGTTTCAACACCGGGGACACGTGAATCGACTGAATACGTGTGAAGCACTTCATCTGCTTTCTTGCAGAGCAGAGTAAAAGGCAGGTTTTCCTTAAGAGAGTCCGTAGCATCTCTCTGATTTCGCTTCTTTTTAAAAAGGAAGAAAATGTTGATCCACATTGTTCCTTCCCAAACGGAATTGGAAATCACAACATACAGAAACGCAACAAGTGAAGATTTTATAGTCTACTGTTCTTGTGGAATTTATTTGTTTACTGTTTTGAACAGCTTTTGAATGGGAGAGAAGGATAGAAGTAAGATAAAGTGTGCCAAACACTATATTCATTAGGTGATACACTATCAATTGTAAAGGAAAAGTAGATTTCAAAACCATAACCTTGGCCTAATCATAATCCAGATTTACCTCTGGTTTGTTATGCTGATAAAATGAGTTAACCTTATCATTGATGCTTAATCTCTAGAGCAAAGAATATAAATGAAGAAAGGGAAGAGAAAAAAAATAAGGTAGTAGTCTATCAATGCAAACAACATTGTTCTTGCTTTCCGTTTAACTTTTAGAACATCTGCACCAGACAGGCATTTGGGAAATTCATCTATCAACACAGCATAAAAATACTAAACAAAACCATCCAAATAAAAATGTATACAAAATTTAATATGTACAGTATTTCTATTATTTGGTGATGGCAGATTCTGGAAGATGTTTTGGGAAGGAGAGCCACCTCAGGATTTTATTTTTCATGAACTGAATTTAGATATATTCACAATTTTCCAGAATGTATTGCATCAGTTCCTATAAGTAGGTGAAATAGAAATACAGGTAATCCTCGATTTACAAACTTTTTGTTTAGGGACTGTTTGAAGTTACAATGGCACTGAAAAAAGTGACTCATTTTCACAGGACTGTTGAAGCATCGCCATGGTCATGTGATGAAATTTGGACCAGGGGTGAAATCCAGCAGGTTCTGACAGGTTCTGGAGAACCGGTAGCAGAAATTTTGAGTAGTTCGGAGAACCGGCAAATACCACCTCTGGCTGGCCTCGTAGTGGGGTAGGAATGGAGATTTTGCAATATCCTCCCAGGAGTGGGGTGGGAATGGAGATTTTGCAGTATCCTTCCCCTGGCACGGGGACGGAACCGCGCCTTTAGAACCGGCATGCCCAAATTTTGAATTTCACCCCTGATTTGGACGCTTGGCAACTGGCTCTTTTATGACAGTTGCAGTGTCCCGGGGTCATGTGATCCCCTTTTGCAACCTGACAAGTAGTGTCAATGGGGAAGGTAGGTTAACTTTACAACCATGTTACTAATTGAACAATGAAATTATTCACTTAACTGCGGTAAGAAAGGTCACAAAATGAAGCAAAACTCACTTAACTGTCTCACCTAGCAACAGAAATCTAGAACTCAATTGTGGTCGTACGTTGAGGACTACCAGTACTTCAATTTTCTAATCCATAATACTGCCACTAGTGAACTGCAAGAAGAAATATTTTCTTAAAAATGTAGTGAACTATCTGGTTCTGAGAGGTGCAGAAGCTACTTTGCCTCCTGAGACACTGGCAACTTCAGTTCTTACTCAACTTTCTTTAAAAAACAAAATTAAAATAAAACAAAACCTCGACTTACAACCGCAATTGGAACCAAAATTTCTGTTGCAAAGCAAGGTGTTTGTTAAGTGAGTTGTGCCCAGTTTTTCCATGATAGTTACGGGAATCACTGCAGTTGTTAAATAAATAATGTGATCATTAAGCGAATCCAACTTCCCTCATTGACTCTGTTGGAAGTTGATTGGAAAGGTCACCAATATGATCATATGATCCCCAATTGCTGCAGCCGTCATAAATACATACCAGTTGCGAAGTAACTGATTTTTGATTATGTGAACATGGGGATACTGCGATGGTCGTAAGTGTGAATACCGGTCGTAAGTCACTTTTTTCAGTGCATTTGTAACTTTGAACAGTCGCCAGATGAATGGTTGTAAGTCGAGGAGCACCTGCACTCCAAAACTCTTATACTTGTATAGGTTCTTAGCAGATATAATAGTACAAGCAGAGTTCACAATGTCTCCAACATTTGAAATGCTGTATAGTTTTCAACACAGCTTTCTGTGCTTCGTAGACATTTGGCTCATGATCTGAAAGTAGTAGGGAAGGATTGACTCAGTGCTGAGCATATGCCAAAAGTGTCAGGTGCTCCTGGGTGCGGGTGCAAATTATGGTGAGTGTCTCATGATACAAACAAATCCATTTGCATTTATGTGTTGGACGATGTGATGCAAGTACTAAATTGTATCTTTGGTACCAGTAACATGACACATATAAACATTGTGATTTATTTGTGGGTTCTTTTGGGTGCCTTTTCTGTCTTTAAAAATTGGTGGGTGATAAGAATTGGGTTGACTTGAATTTATTTCTACGATTTGGGGAATAAGAAAGGATAATACTCCTCAAATACCTGATTTCAAAGCCAGAGAATCTAATATCATGTTTAAGGAAGAAAGGAAATTGATAGTTATTAGATTTTGAAATGCTGTTTTCCTCAGCTGTGCAAATCAATCTGCTTTGTTCCCAAGTGATTCCAATAAGATATAATCTCACTTATCTGGCATTCTTTGTTCTAACAATCACTGGGTGATTTGGTTTATACCGATTGCTTCAGTTCAACAAATTATTAATGTGTTTAATGTACACAGGTATCACAATTGCTTTGGCATTATTAATATTTTTATCATTTTTAAATTGTTAAATACATTTGTTTATTTACTGGGAAAACATCCTATAAAACTTAAATGAATCCAATTAAACAGTAGTACATCTGCATATGCTATAAAAATGATATAGTTAAAAATGTCTTGTGTTTGAATATAAGAATGTTTAATATTATGTTTAATATTAATGTTTAATAGCTCGATCTGATGTAAATCAAATGTATTGCTAGTGAGGATATGTACATAAACCGCATGACAGATCATTCTTGAAACATGCTGTGGCATTTGGTTTACTATGGTTTAGATCAGGGCTGTCACGCGCTGGCCACGCTCACGCCCGGTTTAGCGAAGGGGAAAAAAGTCCTGATATATCACGTGATGCTGCCATGATAACGCGAGTTTGACACCCCTGGTTTAGATGATGCTATGCCATGAACTGTGGAATTTTTTCCTTTGAAGTATGTTTTGTTGAGTTTAATGCAGCTTACTCTATAATAAATGTAAATAGAAATGCAAGCTTATACATGTTTATTTGGTAATAAATCTCAGTGTGTTCAATGGAGCCTACTATAGGACAATTTACATAATTTCATGTGATATTTCATAAATAGCATGGCAGGTCCTGAAAGTAATGTAGTGAAGATTTTCATGTCTTTTTTTTTTCTGGGCAAGTCTCACTGAGTGGGAATTTTCTAGAACTAAATGTTTCCCCAATAATCATATTCTCAAGTTCGCTTCCAAAATTAGGATCACAGCCTCACTTTTGTGCTTTTAATTTAAAAATGCATGGATGTAAAACTATGTGTGCTAAAAAAAAAAAGGGCACTATCCTTTGGAGCATGTTTGTATTAGCTTACTCCCAGTAAAAGAAGTTACTGGAAAGTATTACACAAAAACTAGTTTATCTGGAAAAACCTGAGTTAGTTTTAAGGTGGATTTTGCTAAGGTACATATTTTTCCTCACTTTAGAGGCAGCTTTTTGAAGCATAGAAATGTGTGGGGTTTTTAAAATACTTATAGGCTTTTATGGCTGTATTATTGAAGTAATCAGTTAGGAGATAATGGTTGTAAGGTCTTTTTAGTGATAAGTATTGTCTTGTGTGAGACTGATTATGTACTATTAAGAATCCAGAAGGAAATGTTAAAAAAAGAAAGCATTGATAAATGTTTCAGTATATGGAAAAGTTCTATGCAATTTATTGTGGAAAGCTAGGGTTTAGATTTTTAGAATACAGTACATTGTTGCTTATGGTAGATGGCAGCTCTTTGATGATTTTGAAAAAAGCTAACCAAGATCAGTTAGTACCTGGATGAGAAGCTGCCAGAAAATTCTAAGACTTGAAGCTAGAAGCTAGAAACAAGCAACAGCAACCTACCTGCATACAGTACAGGTAGTCCTTGACTTACAATCACAAGCACTAAATGAACTGTTGTAAGTCAAAGTCTCCCTGTATTATTTCCAAGAAAACTCCATGAAGCCATCGGGCTTCCCCATTGACTTTGCTTGATAGAAGGTCACAAAAGTTGATCATGTGACCCCTTGACATTGCAATTGTCATAAATATGAGTCAGTTGCCAAGTGTCCAAATTTTGATGATGTGACCATGGAGATGAAAAACGGTCATAAGTCACTTTTTTCAGTGTCGTAACTTCAAACATTCACTAAATGAACTGTTGTAAATTGAAGACTATCTATAATCAGGAAACTGTTAACCAGTTTCTGAATTATAACTGGATGTTCCCCTGCAAACTTTGAAGGCACCAGTCTAGGAAAGGCAATAGCTTTTAACCTGAAAAACTGTGCCTGCTTCTCTTTAGGGAAGCCTGCAGTTATAGTGGATACCTTTATGCAGCTAAGCTTACCTTTACTGCTATAAGGGAGCAGATACCAAATCTATAGCAATAGCAATAGAAGTTAGACTTATACATCACTTCACAGTGCTTTACAGCCCTCTCTAAGCAGTTTACAGAGTCAGCATATTTCCCCCAACAATCTGGGTCCTCATTTTACCGACTTCAGAAGGATGGAAGGCTGAGTCAAGCTTGAGCTGGTCAGAATTGAACTCCTGGCTGTGGGTGATATAATTAAAAATGTTAAACGTGAGCTGCCAGTTGCCTAATTTCATGATCTTTTTGACAACATTTGATTAGAAATAGGCAGTCTCTTTGGTTTCTGTTATTCTGGCCTTGTAGAAATGTTTTTCAAGTGGTGGCTGACAACAAGAAATAAATTAGTTGTTACTATACTATTTAAATATATGTAACTACTTTGAAGAGGAAAAAGAAACTTGAAAGATGGTTTTATTAGCTGAAGGAGCAGGGGTTTGTATGATCAGAAGAACCAAGAAACACATGTACACCATAAAATTATGCCTATGTTGTGAATTGACCTAGGAAATATGTGTGAAGGAAGTAATGTGATTCCACCCTAGCTACTGTTTGCCAAAGGCAATTTCCAGAGCATTATGGAGAAAGACATCATTACAGGCATGGCCTTTGGGATGATTCAGTATATGATCTGAGATAGCAAAATGCCTGTTGGCTTGTTATAAAGTACTATATCTAGTGTTTGGTGAAAAAGCAGACTTGTATTGTTTTTGACATGTTGCTTTTCAGGAAATACCTGTCCTGCTTGCTTCGTTCAGAGTTTCTTTTACATTGTAAATCATGAAAAAATTAGAATTACTTTTACCTAATTTTTTGTAGCTAATTAAGTAAGAGACAAATCTCTCTGTCTATATTTGATTGGTATCTATATTTAAATGCACATCATGTACTGAAATGAGCGAGAGATGAAGATGGTGAAACATGGATTCCACCAATGTTACTGCTTACAAAAGACACAGGTTCTGACAACGTGTCAGGCATTATAGGAGTTGTTTCAGGGGTGAAATCCAGCAGGTTCTGACAGGTTCTGGAGAACCGGTAGCGGAAATTTTGAGTAGTTCGGAGAACCGGTAGCGGAAATTTTGAGTAGTTCGGGAATGGAGATTTTGCAGTATCCTCCCCCCTGGAGTGGGGAGGGAATGGAGATTTTGCAGTATCCTTCTCCCAGGAGTGGGGTGGGAATGGAGATTTTGCAATATCCTTCCCCCTGGAGTGGGGAGGGAATCGGGATTTTGCAGTATCCTTCCCCCAGGAGT
>QLTV01003467.1:3230415-3264909 GCA_003457575.1 Thermophis baileyi
GGGGAAAAAAAAAACTCCTGGAAGAAGGAAGTGGATGGAAACGACTTCTCTATTACTGCCAAGACAACTACACAAAGGTATCCAGGAGTCAATTTCCACTGAACCGGGTCTTTTTAACTCCTTTCTCTCTGTAGTAGAAATGGGTAATTTTAAATCACTTTCATTCCACAGAGGGGCGCTGTAGCTCCGTGGTAGCTTCCCAGCGGCCTACTGCAGATCGGTCCGGATTCGTTACCCCGGTTTCGCGTAAAAAGATCGGAACGAGCCCGCTTCCCCTTCTGCTTTCCTTGCAGAAAGAGATCGCTGCCACTGCACGCGCAGTAGATGATCTCAGGCTCATCATCTTTTCATTACACACCCCTTTTCTTCGCCTGGGCAGCGTCATCCTAACTATATTTATAGGTTTACTGTGGGGAGGTTGCGTTTGTTAGCTTTCCAGACGCCATCAAACTTTTTATTTTATTTTTTATTTTTACTGCTTTTATTAGCAGCAGGAATCCGAGGATTCTTAGGATCCAAGTCCCCAGGAAAGAGCCGCTTTCTTTTCCCACACGGGAAAACCGCCGCGTGTCTCTTCCCCCACATTCCGACACGCGAAGTAAACCATTAGAACTCTTGCCACAAACTCGCTACTTCCCCTTCAGCGGCTCGCGCTCGAGTCCCGACTCCCGACTCAAAAAGGGACTCTCCAAGGCACCGCAGCGCGCGCGCGCGCGCCACTCCAGCACGATTGGCCGCCGCGCGGCCACGCGCGCGCCCGGAGGGTTGGGCTGGTTGGCTGGCCGGTTGCTAAGGCAACCGGGAAGAGCGAAGAGCAGCCTCGGTCCTGGAAGATTCTCTCCCCCCCCCCCACACACCCTCCCGCCCCGCTTCCTAGGGTAGCTGGGATTCAAGGACGGCGTCCTTCCGCGACCCAGGGGTTATGGAGAGCCCCGGGGTGCTCAAGGCGCAACGGCAGGTCATATCGGGACTGGCTGCAGCTCTGGAAGGAGGCGCGCCTGGAGGGACAGGTAAGACGCCGGGCTGCGGAGTAAAGGCGCTTTTGCAGAAGAATGCGGAAAGTTTTGCAGCCTTTGGCTCGCCCGCCGAGAAAGAGGGGAAGGTTGCCACGGCGCGCTCCTTCGGCCGCGGTTCGTTGGCGGTCCGGGAGCGCGAGGAAAGAGTTTGACAAGAAGACCTGCGCTCTCCGCGTGGCGCCCTATCCCGCGTGGAGATAAAAGCGTCCGGCTACCGAGGGGCTGGGGAGAGAGAGAGAGCTGAGGCTTTTCCTCGAAGGCGAAGGGCGAAAGGCAAAGGGCGCCGGAGCTGAAGTAGCCCCAAGGGCCCAAAAGGGCCCCGGGTGCTTGCAGTCGTGCGCTCGAGGAGGGCGGGAGAAGAAGAGGAGGAGAAGGGAGGGAGGGAGGGAGGGAGGAGGAAGAGAAGGAGAGGTAGACGCCGTTCCCGGCTGCCTGCTATTCCTCAGCTGGGGCTGCTGCTGCTCCCTGCGTGAAAAGGGCAACAGCAGCCGCCTCGCCTGGGAGGACCAGCTGAGCGGGGCTCCCAAATGAGACTCGCCAGCCAGCCAAGCAAGCCAAGGCGGCAGCTCTGACGAGAATAGCTGGTGCGGGCGGCCGCTCGGGAGGTGTCGGATGCTTCAAACCGCAAGACAAGAGCCGGTGCATCGTTTAGCAGCGGCGGCAGCAGCAGCAGCAGCAGCAGCAGCAGCAGCAGCAAGCGATTGCAGAGGCATCCCGCTTCATTCATCTTCTAGTCCCTGCCCTCCACAATTTGGGTGGCGTTTCTTCATTATTATTTTTTTGGTTTTTTGGTTTTTTGGTTTTTTTTTAAACCGCTCACTCTTTCGGGTTTTGCCCTTCCGGTCCGAGGTCGAAGGGAGATCGGGGCTTCGTGGACGCGAGAGGTAAATGAGTGCCAACGGCAACGCGGGTTCCGCTAGAAAAAAAATCGGATCGGCGTAGCTCCCCTATCCATTGATGTCGGTCTTTTGCAAAGTTTGGTTGCCAGTTTTGAATTTGCAAGGAGAACAGGCCAGCATTTAATCCGGGACTCGGTCCTGTAAATTGAGACGGAATTGGTATTGTAGCACAGTTAAGAAAGCGTGAATACATGTTTTGAATGCATTCTGCTAAATAAGGGCTCTCAGGCAAATTTGCTGCTGAGCAGGAAGTAAAATGTAGTCTTTTGTACTACATTTTTTGCAGTATATTGTGGATCTCTTAGTACCTGGTGGATGCTGGGACCCTTATAAAGAATATTGGCCAAATGTGAGCTCAGTCTGATCCAACTGGGTCTTGGAGCAGCTAATGCAGGTTGGTTTTATATTTCAGCTGTTAAGAAATCTTGTAGGTGCTCTTGCTTCCTCCTACCATATAAATACATTAGTAACCACAGGGATTCTGGGATGTTGGAGTGTTTGATGGAATAGATCACCCAAGACTGAAATCGATCCACTCCTGCTTTAAGACATCCATGCTTAAAAGTCTGTCTTCTTCCACTCCCGTTTTCATGCTGGGGTTTGGTACTTCATAAAAAATTGAGTGTAAAATTTTTCTGGACACAATTTATATTGGAATGATGTACATTTTGTTTCTATATGTAGCCTACCTGAGCATTGGAATTAGAATTCCAGTCAGAAATAGTTTGGAGTATAATTGCTCTAGCTGGTTTCATGCTTCAGGGGATGTCTGTATTGGTGGATTGTTAAGATTCTAGGTCTGGAGCCAGAAAGTGAGACCTTGTGTTGTGTGCAGCCTTCTCTATACAAGGAAAAGGTGTTATGCAGCTTGGATGTAATAGGCAGTGTTTACTAGTATAATTACCAGCTCTTGCTCCTGCAAAAATCTAATTGCATGCTTAACTTCCCTAAGTGTCTCTGTACCTGGATTGGGATATTATCAGCCAAGGAGTGACTAGGAAGCTGGTTCCATGTTGGCTTTGTACCACCACCTAGATTGGATTTTCAGTGCTCAGCTCCATGCAAGGATAAACTGTGGGTCTAATCAAAAATATCTGGCATTGGTTGGAATCACTTGTAGTATACTACATGAAAGCATTCAGTCAGTATAATAAGAATCGTGCAGACATATTGTAACAGTGAAATTTCTATCAATCTTGTTCAGTGTATAGATAATTTATATTTAACCTTTAGATGTTTGCAGGATTTTTCTAGTCTTGAGGTTTTCATATTAAAACCATATTTAAAATGAACATGATATAGTAGATTGAGTGTCATATTTAACTGGGAAACATAGTTTGGAATTCTGATTTATCCTTCAAGTTCAGTTGTTGATCTTGGGATGATGTGTTTTTTCCCCACAAGTTTGGATATGGATAAAATAGAAGAAGGTATTGGATCTTCACAAATATTTTAAGCTGATGGTAATAATATAAAAATCTAATACTAATTAAGAGAACCGTGGCATTACATTTTTGTGTTATGACAGAAGAAGAAAGTTTTGTTTGAACATCAGAATTTTCTTGTCATTCTCTATTGGTAATAAAAGTTTTAAAGGAGTTTTTGCAACTATGTTCATTTCTTTGCTGTACAAGGATATAAGGAGAGCCTTGAAGCTTGCCTGTGAAGTCCTATTTCTGCTCATGCATGGCCTGAGATTAATCTGCAGGGGTGTTGATGTAGTCACAAAACTGAAAACTGTAATACAAAGAGACTCAAAGAGAAAAAGAAAGACTGCACTTTTTCTGCCTCAGAGGTTTGTTCCCATTGTCCTTATTTGCACTTGGTTATGTCATGCTGTCGCAGCAGGGCATAACTTGATGTGACTGATGCAGTTTCATGTGCCACATCATAGTGAGGTCAGTGTATGGCCATGGCAGATTGTGGAAGATTATAGAAAATTTGCAAAAGATTAGTTTGTGCCCATATAATATTCTGTTCTATTAATTTCATGAACTCCATCCTTCTACATAGATATCTCAGTGATTTAAACTGCATTGAACTGCATAGTTTATTATTTGGGGCAGAAAGCAAATCAGCAATCATGGTGTTTCAATGGTACTGAATATTGTTGGCTTGATTATCTTGGTAGTTCTTCTTCCCTTCCTAATAAGATGATACAGTGGCTGAAAGTCTGTAGAGATTGTCAGTCATCCAGGTCATGGTTGTCCCAAAGGTGCTATTTCAGGAGGCAACTGGACTTCCTTGTTTTTTCTTTGAAGACGTTTCGCTTCTCATCCTAGAAGCTTCTTCAGCTCTGACAGGATAGAATGGAAGGATTTATATTCCTTGCAGACAGCTGGTCTGCAAGATATAGTGGCTGATACAGTCCAATTGTATGCCTTTATAAATATCATTTGTACTAGTAGAGGTGCTTGTATTTGAGCAACAGTAGGAAAGATCAGATTCTCCCCTACTTTAGCCCTCTGTATCATATTATTGGGCATAGTTTGGTGGCATATCACTCATGGGATATCAAGGATCCCATGATATCCTCAAAATTATGTCTGTGAAATATCAAATTTAAGTTTTAAAACTTACAATATTTTTAAACATTAAAATGATCTAAATAAGCAGAAGATCTTACACTGATTTGTTAATATATAATCTTATGGGATGTTGTCATTTTCATATAAAATTCTGCAAAATTCTCTCAGGGTAAGATTATTGACCTCTGGCAAGACTTGGCTGTGTCATGGTATTTTAAAAAGTACTGAAGTTACTTACTGTCAAACCGTTACATGATACTGAAAGTTCTCATGTTTGATCCTAATCAATCTTCTCCCAGGAATAGAACCAAAACATTCCTTTAATTCAAATTGGCAACAAAAATTGGATGACTCACTTTGTACAAGTAGAAGTGGAAGAGGATATAGTGCTCACTACAGTCCCAAAGGTGCTTTTTTTTTCAAGACGCAACTGGACTTTCTGGGGGTTTTTTTGGAGACGTTTTGCTTCTCATCCAAGAAGCTTCTTGGATGAGAAGCAAAAAAACCAGAAAGTCCAGTTGCCTCTTGGGGGGGGGGGGAAGAGCACCTTTGGGACAACCATGACCATTCTGACTGAGAATCTCCATAGGCATTTGCTCACTACAGTCTTCACCATGTAATGCATTTTTCCTGTAATATCTAGGTAGGCTTATTAGGGTTGTGACATCAACGTGTTGTATGTTTTATTTTAACATTTCTGCTTCCAAGAGGGGAAAAACATGTGGCTTAACATTATAAGATTAGAGGATAAAACTTGCTGTGGGTTTGCCATAGGACAGCTTTTTCCAAGCAGGCTGTCTAGTTTCCCCATGCCATTACTCATATTTCTGAAGAATTAATAGGCCACACAAAATGAATAACAAAGAACAGTTTTTACCAATACAGAGGATGAAAATGATAAATTATTCCTTTGTAGTACTACTCACACAAAACATGCAATATGGTTACTGAATTTGCCAATTCAGGATTCACACAAGATGCCAAGCCATTAAAAAAAAGAAAGAAAGTCTAACATGATCACTACTAGCCAAAGTTAGCATCGCTGTAGAAAATCATCTGCCAATTCTTTATTTGGCCTGGTTAAGTATGCTGCAGTACTTGATAGAGTGAAAAGAAATGTAGCTGTTTGGAACAAAAGGAAATTGCTATTCTGTTATTTTTTTATTTGTATCTTGTATTTCCACTGAGCAGCAAATTTCACAGTGTTCACGTTCAAAGAAAATTACAGATTAGATAGCAAGCCATAGTCATTCAAATGTCACAAAATAAATTTCAGATATTATTTTTTAAATAAGATGTTATCATACCTTACTAAGACTCTACGTATAGTATAGTATAGTATAGTATAGTATAGTATAGTATAGTATAGTATAGTATAGTATAGTATAGTATAGTATAGTATAGTATAGTATAGTATAGTATAGTATAGTATAGTAGATAATATCTACGTATAGTAGATAATAATAGTATAGTACGTATAATATCTACGTATAGTAGATAATAAAATACCTGCATAGTACTATTTTTATTAAATGTTATTAACAGTACAGGTAGTCCTCAATTTATGACCACAATTGAGCCCAAAATTTCTGTTGCTAAGTGAGACATTTGTTAAGTGCGTTTTTCCCCATTTTATGACCTTTCTTGCCATAGTTGTTAAATGAATCACTGCAGTTGTTAAGTTAGTAACAGGGTTGTTAAGTGAATCTGGTTTCCCCATTTACTTTGCTTGTCAGAAGGTCACAAAAGCTGATCACATGACTCTGGGACACTGCAACCGTCATAAATACGAACCAGTTGCCAAGCATCTGAATGTTGATCACATGAACATGGGGATATTGCAATGGTCGTAAGTGTGAAAATAGTCATAAGTCACTTTTTTCATTGCTATTGTAAATTTGAACGGTTATTAAATGAACTGTTGTAAGTCAAGGATTACATGTATTGAGGAAAGAGAGTAAGGACTAATTATTCCCTTCAAAAAGTTGTTGTAATATTTTGAATATACAGGACTGTGAAGTGTCTTGTGATACACAGGTATACCGTGTTTCCCCAAAAATAAGACCCTGTCTTATATTTTTTTGAACCCTGAAATAAGCGCTTGGCCTTATTGTCATGCACTCAAAAGCCCGATTGGGCTTATTATCAGGGGATCTCTTATTTTGGGGGAAACAGGGGTATCATTCTTCTCCATTTTTTGATAAAGTTGCTGAATAATTACAGCTGTGTTTCTTAGCTGTGAAAAATATGATTTGACAAAGATACAATACAGTTATAAAAATAATGGTCCAAATAATTTTTGCATGTGCCATTCAAAGAAACAAAATGACATACAAATAGGACAGAAATTCTAGACTTTCCATATACTGTGGTAGGAATGAACGACAGGTGACAAACCAAGAAAAATATCTAGAGATAACAAATACGGTATATCAGGGCAAATATTGATAAAAGTAGCTGTACAATGGCACACTTCAGAAAGAATATTCAAGAATTAAAGACAACGCAAAAGGGTAGCCTGAACGGCCAAGGAACATTTCAGTTTTGAGGGGTTTTTAACTTAGGGAAAAGGCAATTTAAGGATAACATGATAGATGTTTATGGAACTGTACATGATGAGGAAAAATGTAGATATCATTTTTATTTTAGAGAAGACAGTGCTTTATTTCAAAGCTTGTCAAAGGGGACAGTCTTCTGGTTATGTAGAGAACCACAGTGATGTCCTTGGAGAAACTGCGGAAACAGTTACATGGTAAAAAAAAAATACTGTATATTTTAAACTGGGGAACAAAGAAAATATTGGGACGAACCTCAGAATGGTTATTTCCCTAGGGTCTGAAAGGGAGGGAAGGGAAAATGCAGTCAGGCTTTCAAGATTCTTGTACTATGCCCTATGTCAATCAATATAATACCAGTCAAATTTGTGCAGTTTCCTGGCCTGGCCTGTCTTGAAGAGTTGACAGCAAGGATTCGAGCCTGTAATCAATTTTTTAAAAATGTAAAAAAAGAGCAGTTACTTCCTAAACAGCAGATCAGGCAAGCAGACAGGTCTTCCTCATAACGGTGAGCTGTGTGATATTCCTATTTAAATATAGTTGTTATTAAGTCACATCATAGAAATAATGTGCAGATTTTTTTTTGGCTAGACGCATATGACAAAATTTATATGAACCTAATTATATTTGTTTTCTTTGTTCTTACTACAGGCTTTGAGAAAGCCTTGAGTCTCCAGATGCTATCAAACAATAATTACCATTATGTCCAGCTGGCACAGCTAGTGTTAAGAGATGAAAGAAGTTGCAATCAAATAATTTCTTGGGATCCAAAGTCATAAGAAGTTGCTCTAGATCAGGGCTGTCAAACTCGCGGCCCGCGGGCTGGATGTGTCACGCGCTGGCCACGCCCACACCCGGTTTAGTGAAGGGGAAAAAAGTCGCGATACATCATGTGATGACACTGTGACGACGCGAGTTTGACACCCCTGCTCTAGATGATACCTCTTGCTTATGTATGCTAAGATTAAGTAGCAGTAACACTTGTGGGATTTATGATAGCCTGTTTAAATGTTCCATAAGCAAAGAGTGACACCTGATAACAATAGAAAAAGTTCACTGTGCTAACTCATCATTAAATAATTATGCATTGGTAATATTTGCTACGTTTAGAGGAGAAGTGTCATGTATAAAGTTCTTTGATCAGATCTCATCTGAATTGCTCTTTCAAAACAAAGATAATTTATCACAGAGATCATTTATATCTTTCTCTCCCTTTTAGGCCATTCTATGTGCAGAAGAAGAAGAAGCTGATGATACCACTGCATGGATGATTTTACATAATTTACACATCCTAGATTCGCAAAAAGCAATTATCATTGTGAAGTATTTACACTGATTTATGAGGAGAAGGAAGCCTAGGAAAGGGATGCTGATGTTATCAACACAGTGGATTAAGCACACATTTGCACCTTTATTGACATATAATTTATCCATGCCAAGAATGCAATGAGCAGAAGAATGCTGCTGGAGCAATGAGGAAGATGCTACTGGAGCAATGATGTGTCACAGGCTATTAGATATGGATTCCGTCTGGCCATTCCCCTATAAAGCACATCAATGGAATTCTACATCTGAGCTAAAATAGAAGATAACAACATGTACAATGTTTGCCTGTTGAGACAATTAGAAGCGATGGCACACCAGAGTTCTGAAAGGATTATAAAAAACAAGGAAGAGAATTGAAGATTATATATTTTTTTAATTTCCCATTAATATTTTCTTACTTATACTGTGGATTTTGAGGAAAACGGATTTCAGGAGACCCAAGGAATTTTATTACTGGGAAATGGAATCTGAATTGGAATCTAGCCAGCAGAAAAAACAAAAGCCTGTGACCCATGGACTGGAAGATCAAAAAAGAGTGAGTGACCTAGACATTACCAGTGTTATTTGGTGTTTCAACTTAAGCTTCACCCCAAGCTAAATTTGAGAAGTTTGAATTCCATTGGCAATTTCTGTATCAGTTACAGATTTTCAGTGTAATAGTTGGTGGTACGTGAGTTTCCTTGGACTGAACTCACATTGTTGTTTAATTGGTCTAGTACTTTCTTGTAAGGCAGGAATATAGAGATGAAAGCCACCTAGTTCTTTATGAAAGGGGCAGGAAGAATCAGTAGTACAATATGTTTATGGCCACATAGTGACACCAATAAAGGAGATAAATATTAAGCTCATGTATTGTTTGCCTTGCTGAAATAGTTTGTATATAAAGGACTTTGTAATTGTTACTAACCTGCTCATGTTTACTCACAATAAAAACCACGTGGTATTCATTGGATTGACTCCCAAGAGAATGAAGGTAAGATGACCTCTGGATGGAAAAACATTGGGTTTTGGGATTGGACAATTGATTTGAAATACATTTCTCAGTGTCTTGAACATTAGAAATACATATTGAAAAAGGATTGCTTAAATGCAGAATGAGAATGACACATGACTGCTGGTATCTTAATATTGCTTTGCTTTGTATATGGATATTATATATATTGATATGTAATTGTCTACAAAATATTGTTATCAGTCATATTGGAAAGTAGTGATTAGACAGTTGAATTAAAGCTTTTCTTTTTGCTATGAGTCAAGCAAATTTTAAAGTATCCCTTAGCTATAGAACTCAATAGGGATTACTTGTCAGTAGACAATCTAATATATTCTGGTTCCTATGGAGACTCTCTTTCAGTATGGCTTAAACAGATAGTTTTATAAAAAACATTGAAATATGTAAACAATAAATTTGTTGTTTGCCCTGATTTACTCTACCATTTTAATTATATTAGCTGATTTGAGAGATAGTGGAGAAGGAAAGATGATATGTGTTTCATTCTCTTTTGCTAACTCCCTTGACAAAACATAAAGTTAATTTTTCTTTGGAAATAAAACCAGCCTTTTGGAAACAAAACACGTTTTTTTTTCCTTTTCCTTAGGGAGCCCCCCATAGAATCTCTCTGTGCTTTTTAATGCACCATGTTAACTATATCAGCTGAAGCTGACAAGATCCTTCTCCCATATTCACAGCCGTCTTCCAAGGTGGAAATAATGATCGATAGACAGTGAAAGAAAAATCCCTCCTATTGACTTAATCTCCAGGAAGCCTTTAATATATATTTTAAGCCATCTCTACGCAAAGGTTTGTGATATAGGAGGAAAACATTTTGTGTCCTTGACAACACTGACACCGAGATTCTGCTGAGCAGGTTTACCAATATCAATATGCAATTTTGACTTCAGTGCTGACACGTCCAAAAGCCTCTCCATCTCCCATCTGCTCTTGGCTCTGGGTGTTTGGTGCACATGTAAAATGGGGCCTCTGAAAGTATAATATAACCCCAAGTGAGGCTCAGTGGCAGCTGGGATAACATCAATTGGTCATGCTTAGCTGACATTCATTTTAACTTGAACTCTAGCCATCATGCAGATTATTAAATTTATAATGATATATGTAAGATCCATTTTAATGACTCTTCACGCCTGGATGATGTCTTTCTTTCTTACTTCTGTTTGCAAAACAACACTTAATGGAGTATTAGGTTTCCTTTCCCGCTGAACCTTTCAAGTTTTGTTTTGTTTTAAAGTTGTGGGTAGGGAAGTTTGGTAAAACAGATTTAGGCTTGCCGAAGGAAAGGAAATTAGGCTGTTTATTCTTTTGCTAAAGACAGAGCACCTTCCTGATTCTTTGAGAAATGTGCAGGAAGAGGGACTGTGTGTAATGAAGCTGCTGTCTAACATTAATAATTAATTCTTGGAAGAGATTTTGTTTATTTGAAATAAGCTAGATTCCTGTGTGAATCAAAATGACAAGAATTTGCCTTGTATTTTTTTCTTGTAAGTAAATAACCTGGTGTTAGGTGCCTGCAAGATTTTATCCTCACCTATCTTGGAAGCATGACACTGTAACAACAATGTGCATAAGCCGAGGGTTGGGTTTTTTTTATATAAGAATGACCTTATCTGTTCCAACATTGGAACTAAATGAGCAATACTGACCTTTGCATGTATTTCCAGCACAACTTTTAATTTGCTTTTTAGAATTATATTTTGTGTACATTGACTTTAAGTAGTTTTCTTATTCATTTTTTTTAAACTAATACTGAGAGGATCTTGCCTTATATTCTTGTACAGGTAGCCCTCAACTTACAACCACAATTGAGCCCAAAATTAATGTTGCTAAGTGAGAAGTTTGTTAGGTTTTGCCCTATTTTATGAGTTTTCTTGCCACTGTTGTTAAGTGAATCATTGCAGTTGTTAAATTGGTAACACGGTTGTTAAGTGAATCTGGTTTCCCCATTGACTTTCCTTTTCAGAAGGTTGCAAAAGGGGATCACATGACCCTGGGACACTGCAACCGTTATAAATCTGAGTCAGTTGTCAAGCATCCAAAGGTCAATCAGGTGACCATGGGAATGATACAATGGTCATAAGCATGAAAAATGGTCATCAGTCACTTTTTTCAGTGCTGTTGTAACTTTGAACGGTCATTAAGTGAACTGTTGTAAGTCCAGGACTACCTGTAATAGATAGTGCTCCATAAAGCCAGACACTAGGGTCTCTTCCTATTCTCCCCAAATCATGTAATGGAGGTGGTTGCAAAGAAGCTTGATTGATTAGATCCTGGCAATATTGAAATGGCTTTGACATCAATTATCTCAGAATGGATACTGGATTTATTCAACCCCTTTCTAAGGCCTTTAATGTGAATTGCGAGGCTAAATCCTGGATGATTCTTATTTTTAAAGTTTCACTTGAAAAATATTTTAAAACTCTGTGAATTTATTTTCTAAAAAGGGAAGGTATTTATTCTACTTATTATTGTGTTTCTATCTTTTCTTTGGGTGCTCTTGTAGATGTCTTGTTATAGGCAAAGCAATATCTTTATGCTGTCACATGCTATCATTGCATTGCACAAGAAAGACTGGTGGCAATCAATAATTCTTGGAAGATGACTGGGTTGCTCATTGCTGTTTTTAATCATTCTCTTCCTTGGCTGGTGAATTAAGTGCTGATACCTTAATTTACCTGACTATGAACCATGTAAAATATGCTGTAAGGCAGAGCCTAGTATTGTTCTTAGTCTAGGAAGATCTATTTAACCATTGCATATGAGGTCAAAGGAAATTTTCTGTGATTGATTTATCTTGGATACATTTTTTCCTTGCTAACTTTTTCATTTAGATTTGCAAAGACATGCATGGCTTGAATATGGTGTCAGAGGATACAACATATTTCATTTTGTTTTTTCTAATAAATACTTATTGATTAATGTCTGAATGAGATGGTATTTTAGATGTAAAAATAAATTGATTCTGAAGTCTTTAGGCTTTGTGTTCTGTTAGTTTTGTTGAACTAATACTAACCATCTGAGAACCATCCCACATTTTATTTTAATAATAGCTTTACAGAATTGAAAATTTGAGGACTTCAACTCTCGTATTCATCTTCTTCCTTCCTTTAACTTTTTATTGACCACACGTATCATATCAATATCAATAGCACTTAGACTTATCTACCACTTCACAGTGATTTACAGCCCTCTCTAAGCGGTTTACATAGTCAGAATATTGCCCCCAACAATCTGGATCCTCATTTTACCCACCTCGGAAGGATGGAAGTCTGAGTCAACCTTGATCCGGTAAGGATCAAACTCCTGACAGTTGGCAGAATTAGCCTGAAATACTGCATTCTAACCACTGCTCTATCATGGCTTTTAACAATAATGGGAGACAAACAGCTACATTATTAGTTAAAGGCATTAAAAGCTATTTCAGAATATTTCCATGAGACTATAAATGCAGTGTATAATGGCTTTTCATTCCTAAGGTACAAAAGAGGGTTTAAAAAAATAGGTGGTTTTTTAAATATATTTTTCCCTCTTGTGAAGTTAGCTTTGGTGGATTTTGGAAATGCATTACAATTACAGATAGTCCTCAACATAAGCAAAAAAAAAAAAAAAAAACAACAGTAAGAGATCACCTGTCTGAACTTGACAAATACAAATCACCAGGACCAGACGGATTACATCCCAGAGCCCTAAAGGAGCTGGCAGATGTCATCTCAGAACCACTGCACCACATATTTCAAAAATCCTGGAACACAGGGGAACTACCAGAGGACTGGAAAAGAGCTGATGTGGTTCCCATCTCCAAAAAAGGGGAAAAAAAAGCAGACCCAGGAAACTACAGATCAATCAGCCTAACATCAATACCCGGGAAAATACTGGAAAAGATAATTCAATAACAGATCTGCCAACTCCTAGAAACGAGTAAAGTAATAACCAGCAGCCAACACGGGTTTGTTAAGAACAAATCATGCCAAACCAATCTCATTTCATTCTTCAACACAGTGACCAAATTAGTAGACCAGCAAAATACTGTGGACATAATATACTTAGACTTCAGCAAAGCATTCGACAAAGTAGACCACAACCTACTTCTTTGTAAGCTAGAAAAAAGTGGCATAGACAGCGTCACCACCAGATGGATTTGCAACTGGCGGACAAACTGTACTCAATGAGTAGTCCTTAATGGGTCTAAGTCTACATGGAGAGAAGTAAGCAGTGGGGTACCACAAGGTTCCGTCTTAGGCCCAGCACTCTTCAATATCTTCATAAACAATTTAGGTGACAGGATAGAAGCGGAATTCATCAAATTTGCAGAAGGCACCAAGCTAGGGGGAATAGCCAACACTTTAGAAGATAGGCTCAAGATTCAGAAAGTTCTTGACAGACTTGAACATTGGGCCCTATTCAACAAAATGCAATTCAGTGGTGAGAAAGGTAAAGTTTAGGCAAGAAAAATCAAATGTACAGGTATAGAATAGGTGGCACCTGGCTGACAGCGGTAATTGTGAGAGGAATCTAGGAGTCCTAGTGCCTAGGCTAGTGGGCAACTTTTTAAGTATGAGCCAACACTGTGCTGCAGCTGCCAAAAAACATTCAACCATGCAAAGAGAGGGTATCGAACGGGGAAACCTGCACTCCGTTTTATTTCTGCAGAGAAAGCAGAGTATGAATGTGACACTCACTATACACAGATAGTTAATAAAACTATCCTTGTTTTCCAAGACACCAGAAGGCCAGACAAGGAATAATGGATGGAAACTGACCAAGGAGAGATTCAACCTGGAAATAAGGAGAAACTTTCTGACAGTGAGAGCGATCAACCAGTGGAACAGCTTGCCTTCGGAGGTTGTGAGAGCTCTAACACTTGAGACTTTCAAGAGGAGATTGGACTGCCATTTGTCTAAAATGGTGTAGGGACTCCTGCTTGAGCGGGGGGTTGGACTAGATGATCTACAAGGTCCCTTCCAACTCTATTAATCTAATCTAAATCATGACAATAGTTAAGACCAGAATTTCTATTGTAAGTGGTTGTGGTCATAATGATCACCATGATTGCAGAGGTTGTGTGATAGTTATAAGTGTGAGCACAAGTTATGCACGTTATAAGTCACTTTTTCCAAGGCTGTTGTAATTCCAAACCATTGTTAAATGAATGGTCATGAGAACTACCTATATTTAACCATAAATCAGAAGCCCATTTCATGAAAAAAACCTGGCCTGATGAGCACTTACTGTATTTCTTAGGGCTTGCGTTTCATAGAATGTGGGAGATTGGTTGAGTGAATGGTGCACTCAAATCTCGCCACCAGCAGCCTTTAATATTAAGCGTGTCATAGATTCTGTGATTTTTGCAACATCTTTTAAACATGCCTACCGATTTCACAGTACTCCTTTTTCCATTGGTTAGAGCTATATGTGCTCTATTAGTGTTAGCAGTGCTGTCCAAAGATCACAGATATTAATGATTTGAGCGTATCATCTGCTTAAATCATCTCTGAAATAAACAATTGTGATCAGGAACATGCTGTGTTAAAATAAATGAAGCATTGTCTGTTGTATTGAGACATGCCATCAATTCCCTTTGGATTTTCTTTGAGATCTTAATATTCTTCTACGTTCTAAACTGTCCTTTGTATGCAAAAACTAAACCAATTATGAAAAATATGAGCCTGTTGTGAACAGAATACTCTTGTTATGAGCTGCTCCAATATTCTATTACCAACATGATGCAGAAACAGGATGAAATAAATATGTTGAAACAATAAATCTTTCTGAGGGCTTATGTAAATCAATGTGACCCTGACGAAGCTTTGCAGATTTACTTGCATGTAAAGACTTTTCTTATTCAAATGGGTATGTTTGGATGTGTGTGCGAGAGAGGAAAAGAGACAGTAGATTTAATTTTTGCTTAATTTAAAGTCAAAGAGAATTTTGACAGCTTAATAATGCTCTTTTGTCATAATGATCTGTATCTTAGGAGGACCTCAGCTTTTATATTTGGGATCACTTTCTTTTTCTCTTTTCTTCAAGGCTCAGACTTCACAATCCTTAATCAGCTGCTATATGAAAGGTTGCTTTCATGTGAGGAGAGTAAGAGTTCACCACAAAGTCTGTGAGCAAGCTTGTGCCTCTTATTATAACAGAGAAAGAAAGTCATTGTTCCCAAATGATTTCTTTTTCACAAGCTAATATCCCGAACATGATAATGAATGCTAGTGAACAATAATTAACATTTTAGTTGCTTTGTTTTTGTGCCTTTTCCCTTCTTATTTGAAAAGTTTATTTTTAATTACCAGTAATCAAAATCTCATTCTTTAAGTCATTCCTACAGTTGCTACCTGCATTGTATGTATTTGACTGGAGAGCTATTGCATAACTATGAATACAGATAGTCCTTGACTTATCACAATTAAGGCCAAAACGTCCATTGCTAAGCAAGACAGTTGTTAAGTCAGTTTTGCCCCATTTTACAACCTTTCTTGCCACAGTTGTTAAGTGAATCACTGCAATTGTTAAGTAGCACAGTTGTTACGTAAATCTGGCTTCCCAGTTGACTTTGCAAAGGTTGCAAAAGATGATCACATGACCCTGGGATATTGGAACCTTCATAAATACATGCCAGTTGCCAAGCATCTGAATTTTGATCACCGACCACAGGAATGCTGCAAGTATCATAAGTGTGAAAAATGGTCACAAGTCCCTTTTTTCAGTTGTAACTTCGAACAGTCACTAAACAAATGGTTATAAGTTGAGGATTATCTGTATAGTGATGGCTTGTAAAGGGAACATTTCTCTAACATTAACCCTATCATGTCCTTTTGACCTGTATTGGATTTCTTGAAAACACAACTCTCAGAAATTCTATTCATGCTAAAATTGGAATTGGAAACTAAATTCCCAGCTCATATGAAGAAGATTGGCTTTAAATGTCTCATTCCTTTCTTTTCACATTCAAGGGTGATTGCTTGGTTGTCCATGGAAAGTTCAAAGATACTTCAGTTTTCCATTTGCAAAAGGAAATTGTTGCAAATGCAGGGGGTCCCAAATCTACTAGTGAAGTTGCAAACTAGAACTGAAGTTGCAAACGTAGAGGTATCTAAATGCTTTTCTTTTTCTGGAAGTTGGTCATTGGGCTGGATGAAGTACAGCATCCAGATGTTGCTTTAGCCGTTAATGCCTGTATGAAAAATATTTCATTCTTTGATATGGTATCAATGACACTAGGGTGTTGGTTCTATAATTGCAGGATTTAATTTGTTTAATTACTTAGTTTGCTTTTAGTTATCCAGCCTGTGCCTGGCTGACGGTATTAATGAGAATTGTTCATCATTCCCCTTTTCTTGTTGGCTGTTTCAGAGCTCCATTATGTGCTGGTTCCCATTCATTGCGCTGAAGAATTGCAGCTCTTTAATTCTCTGTCCTTTGAGTCTTATCTAAGGTGGAATATATTGGGTTATATCCAACATGTACATCATGAATATGTGAGGGGGAGAAATGCTATGAAAATGTTTGTCCATTCTGTCCTTGTTGTGCTGTGATCTTGTTTCTTTTCTTTCTCTCTCTTTTGAAGATTGACGCTGTGATATAAGATCTGACAGAATGGAGAAGCCTAGTGGTCCATCTGGTTTAGTATCCTGCCTCTGGCAATGATCAATATCTGGTGCTTAGGAAAAGAAGCAGATCTCATCCCCTTTTCTCTAAGTGCATGTGTTAATAAGCTATGTCAATCACACAGTGCTGACTAGGGGAAAAAAGAGTAATTTCCTTTATTCTCTTATACTCTGGAGCTGAGAGTTGTTCTTATTTTAGATTGAACAGCTGAAAATAATAGTGGCCATAACGTTATCTATTCATTATTTTTAGCACTATTGTATAATTTTATCCAATGTACAAAATTCTGTGTGTAAACTGGCTTGTGCATAGAATTCAGCTTTTCATGGTGATTTTTGTTGGTTGCTCAAAAATATATTTTAACAATCATGGGAAAGGTTTGCAGTTAGAATCTGAGTTGTATGTTTGTGTGCCGCTATCTTAAAATTCACTTTTCAGACACAACATGCCCATCAAACCAAGCCCAAATTATTACATGAAATCTTATTACTCCTTAAAACCAAACATTTAAACCCAATGTCTATAATTTCATTGGCTCACATTATGCAGATCGTACTGAATTCTTGTGCTGTTTTGGCTGCTGTGATACTCAAAAGTCATTTCAGGTTTATTTTCAGTCAGAATTGGCACCTGCATTTAGTAGAAGTGTCTTCATCCCATCTTATTCCTTTTCCAGATGATTAATTTTTCCTGCTCTATATATTCCCCACCCTCACTGAAGATTTTAAACTCAGATTCCATGACTGGCACCCAGAAAGCCTTAAGATATTCCTTTGCATGGATCATATATCTGTCAGCTTCTACTCATCCCTACAGCCCTTCACATCACATTAAAAGCTGCTTCTGGAATCTAACCTTTTCGAACAGCTTCTAGAACTGAGTCATGTTGGTAGGAGAAAATATAAAGTACTCCTCTTCATATGGAAACATTGTGGACAATCTCATTTAAAAACATGGTGTAATGTTCATTCTCATCTGCAGATGGCACCTTTTTCTTTATATTTTGTGTGTGTTTGTGTGTGTATGTGTGTGACGATGGTATATTTTATTTAGTTTCAGACATAGCTTTCCTACCCAAACATAATACTGCCTTGGAGCAAGATAATTCCTGACCATTTGCTTCTGGTCTCCCTGGGGAACTAAGATTATTAGTAAAGTAGAAGGCTTCAGGTCAACCTGATTCCTGGTGACTTCATGTAATCAAAGAATTTTGAGTCAGTTGGCCTAGAAACGTGACAAACAAGCAAAATATCTTCCTAGCAACAGTGCAGCAGTGGTTTTGCCACTATCTTCTTCCAGGCTGTTTTCTTGACTTATTAGTCTAACTTGAAATAGTAAGCATATCTACTCCGCTTAGCTTCTTTGAAGATTGGCCACAGTCAACTAGACGCCTCCAGCGGTGGGTTGCTACCGGTACGGCCCGGATCTGTGAACCGGTAGCAGTGGCAGGGGGAGGCTCCGCTCACCCACCCCAGACGCTTCTGCGCATGCGCAGAAACGTTGCACGCGTGCATGAGCATACACGCGAACCGGTAGCAACGGGATTTGCAACCCATTACTGGACGCCTCCCTCTGAGCTGGACCTTTATTAGTAATTTCAGACAAATATCTGAGTTACGGATCCATGGATCAATCTAGTAGAATGGTTGTATGATGTAGTATGGACCCAGGTATTGTTGCTAAGAGTCACTGAGACGAAGTCTTTAAATAAAGAAAGCAGCAACCAAATTAAATGTAACTATTATTTCCCATTAATTTTTTTTTTGTTCTCCTTATTTCCCAGACACACTCTTTTTTCACGTGGCCCAAATGTCTATCTCAGATGTTAGACATCAACATTCATTAGTTGCTGATTTCCTTTAGCACTTTTTAGGGAATAAGTCATTATGCAAATGGATGGTGTTAACCTTCAGGCCAATTTCCATAGGTCTAACATAACAGATTACAGTATTACCTCCTTCAAGACTTCAATAATAGGAACCTTTCCTTCTATGTCATGAGTGAAGATTGTAAGAAGGATTGTTTCTTGAAATCTGGGTAAAACCCACTAATGTATCTCCACCTGTTTTGATAAACATGCTGTGAGAGCAGGTCAGTATCACTCAATCCTTTAGGCACCCTGCATGGTTCTTCTCCATTTAGGGTTTTGCAGAGGTTCAAAGTGAGTCTGCATGCCTGGTGCATAAGGAGCCTCTGTGGTCTAGGGGTTAAGGCACCAGGTTAGAAATAGAATAGAATAGAATGAAATAGAAATAGAAATAGAAATAGAAATAGAAATAGAAATAGAAATAGAAATAGAAATAGAATAGAATAGAATAGAATAGAATAGAATAGAATAGAATAGAATAGAATAGAATAGAATAGAATAGAATTTTTTATTGGCCAAGTGTGATTGGACACACAAGGAATTTGTCTTGGTGCATATGCTCTCAGTGTACATAAAAGAAAAGATAAGTTCGTCAAGCTGGAGACTGTCCTTTCTAGTCCTGCCTTAGCCATGAAGGCCAGCTGGGTGATGTTGAGTCAGTCACTCTCTCTCAGGCCAACTCAGGTGGTTGTTGTGGGGAAATAGGAGAATAGAATAGAATAGAATTTTATTGGCCAAGTGTGATTGGACACACAAGGAATTTGTCTTGGTGCATATGCTGTCAGTGTACATAAAAGAAAAAGTTTTTTTTAGTTTTTTTTAGTTGTTCTGGTGTATTGCATATGTTCACCACCTTGAGTAAAAATAGTTATTTTTAAAAGTAATAAAGATGGGACGCAAATAACTAAGTAAATAGTGGTAATCAGGTTTTACAGTTTATTAGAGGATTCCCCCCCCCAAACTATAATGTCGTTAATATGTATCTTAGTTTTATGAGTTTCCCATCCCTTGAATGGAGACGATCAACCATTTTGTATTATTAATTGCTTTCTTCCAATCTACAGATACAGTCCTCAACTTACAACCGCAATTGGGAGTGGAATTTTGGTTACTAAGTGATGTGGTTGTAAAGCAAGATGTCACGTGACTGCATTGCTAAGCAATGGCAATCCCAGCAGCCCCTGTTGCCATTGCTAAGTAAATTTTATTCGTTGTTAACTGAGAACCTTTCCCAATCCAAGCTATTCCATGCTTGGTCTTCCCAGTCCGAAGCCTCAGTAAGGTAAGGGTCTTCCTCCAAGTCCCCCCATTTACCTCTCTTCCCAATTTCTTCCCTTTTGGTAACCTGTATCTTGAGATCCTGGCTACCCTGGCTCTCACCATCCCAGCTTACCTTCACCCTCTTTTTGCTTTTGCTGATGATGATCTGTGCCCTGCCTGGTTGCTGGGCCATATGGGGGTATCGGGTTGTGAAAAATAAAGCCAAAAGCAGCTTAAAAAACCTGCTTTTGTTTTTCTTTTTTGCAGCATGAAGCCAACCCCAGCCTGGCCCAGCAGATCAGCAGAAGTACATGGCGATAGGCCAAAAGAGCATAAATAGGATAAATAAGCAAGTAGGAAGAGTTGATGCTCTTGAAAGTATCCCATAAACAGTGATAAAATAAGGTTCTACTATAGAATGGTCAACTTTATTCCTCAGCCTTAAGCAAAACGTCTTAGACCAACAATGACATTATTCAAGAATACTTTTCAATAACTATCACATTACTCATAGGGCTCCAGCATTTGAGAAATCCCAGTCTTCCAGAAAGATAAAAATAAAACTAAGGCCTTCTTTATTTCAGTTTGTTATTTAGGCATTCTTCTAAGTATGTTTTTTTCCTAGATGGGAAGCCATTTATATCCCTGTAACAATATACATAAGATCTTAACTTAAGAATTCACTTACCCAGGAGAATGCTCTCTTCTGTTCAGCAGGATTTATTCTGATTTATGTATTAGGATTGTGCAGAGTGTGCCATACCCTTGAAACATGGAAATCTGTCAGGCTGTGAGGTTTATCACTCTAGAATTAGATTTCTGTAACAGCAAGACTCCCTCTCTTGCTACAGGGGTGATTTATTCCACAGTTTCTCATGTTAGGGAAGGATAACCTATCTCAGACAATAGCCTGAAATGATGGCATTAAAATGACATTGTTCTGGAGCCTAGTTTTCTTAAATTGCTATCTGAATGTTAAACTCATCTTTTGTCAGCTGAGGCGTGCTCATTATGATAACTATATATCGTGATTTGCAATGCTTAGGATTTTTCAGCATTTTCCTTTAAAAGAGAGAATGCAATCTGAAAAAGAAAACTTCCTTCTGAAATATTGAATAATAAATTTGGGGGTGATATGCCCAAGAAATGCATTCAATCTGTATTTTTCATGCAGAAATACAGTGTGGAAAACCTGAGTGCTACGAGCTTTTACTTTGCTTTAGGTTCATTTGAATAAATTTGCTAAGTAAAAATCTTTTTCCCTGTGATGACTTGGTGGCAATCTGAACTTTAATAAAAGGTGTGTATGCCTTGAGAAAGCAATACATTCTCATATTTCTGACTTAGGGAATTTAAACAGATGAATAGAATTGCATGCCTTAGATTTTTTTTTTAAATATGCAAGTCAACTTATAGCTTCATGGTTGTGACTTTTATAATTTCAGTTTGGTAAATGACAGAGCTATTTAAAGAATGGATTCAAAATACTAATAGCAACACGTTTTACCTGGGTCAGAGCTGGGCTGTGACAATCTAATTTTTTAAAAAATGATCTCAGGGGAAAGATCTAAATCAGGGGTGTCAAACCCGATTTCATTGAGGGCCGCATCAGGGTTGTGTTTGACCTCGAAGGGCCGGGGTGGGCATGGCCAGCTCGACGTCACTCCTGTTGCGGGCACCTGTAGTGGCCTGAGTGCTCTGCCAGCAAAAACGGGCTCCTGAGCTCCGATTTTGGCTGCCACGGCCTCCTGCAACCCTCTGCCAGTGAAAACGGAGCTCGGGAGGGTCGCACGCGGTTTCGCTTCTCATCCAAGAAGCTTCTTCAGCTCATGATTAGTATTATAACTGAGAATGATTCTATTTTGCTTCACAAATAATCATAGGCCTAAGTCACTTTTTATAAAAGGACCTCTGGATTCAGACTTTTCATGAAATAAATTCTACTTTATTCCATATTTGGTCAATTCATGAGCTCCATTTTCCCTGGCTGAGGGTGGCAGGAGGTCGTGGCAGCCAAAAACGGAGCTCAGGAGCCCGTTTTCTCTGGCAGAAGCACCATGGGCCGGTCCTTCACTTTTTCCAGGGCAGCTCCGTGGGCCAGATCTAAGTACCTCGCGGGCCAGATCTGGCCCCGGGGCCTTGAGTTTGACATCCCTGATCTAAATGGTTATCAATAACTATAGGGATAACTGCTGTTTCCTAACAATGGCAGGCTTTCTGAAATACTACCTCAATCACTGATATACTTTAGGAAAGCATTCAGTACTGTCAGATTATTAGCATTTATTTTTAGGTTGCTATCGTCTTCTCTCCTAAGGACTCAGTTTCAAAATGAGGATCATGTTTGGAAACCTAAAATGCATTTCAGTAATTCCAGGTAAAAAATAGAACATTCTACAATGATTAACTCATTGCAACTTTAAATACTGGATTACGAACTGGTTATTTATGAGTAAAAATTATCTGAGCCAAAAGACTGCTCAGCAAGAACACTTGGAATTCTTACTATTTAGATACTATTCCATTTCAAAATGGAATTCCAGAATATAACAAGGCATCTGTCTTTCAAAGTGGCCAATATAGAGATGAATACAACAAGCAGTGTGCACATTTGGCATGCACTGAGAAAATGACACTCTTGATTAGATTTTGGAATTGTAGTCTTTCAGGTGGAATGGCTTTTAGTTTCTTGGGACTTCATAAATCAAGGAACCATTTTTAAAATGGCTAGATTACAGTAATCATGAAATATACTTGGACGACAGGAAGATTTTAGAAACAAAATATTGAACTCAAGTAGAACCACAGCAGGTATAACAGAGCTGTGTGCTTTGCTTATAGATATCTCTAAAAACCTCTCAGATGTAGCAGAAGAATTCCAATTGTTTTAAGCCAAATGATTTCTTTAAAACGGGTGGGTTCCTCCCAGTTCGGACCGGATCGGCCGAACCGTTAGCGACCCACTGGTGACGTCACGGATCCGGTTCGGTCGGTGCCGGTCCGTGGGCGCTGCCATCTTTTTTTGGGAATTTTTTGTAAATTTTTTACTGTTTAGAAGGTTTTTCCTGTTCTGCTGCTTGAAAAAGGGCCCTCCCGCCTGTCCCCGGGTTTATACTGACCTTTATTACTTCGCCCGAAGCACAGCTGATCAGCTCCTCAGCTGTGTTTCGGGCTGATTGCAGCTACTGAGCATGTGCGGAAGCAAAATTGTGCAAGGGAACGCCACGATGCGAACCGGTGGGGAAGGTAAGTGGAACCCACCTCTGCTTTAAAATATATTTTTCTAAAAGCATTGTCCTCCGAATCTTGAAAAATATGAACCCATAAAGCCATTTTTTTGCATATGGCTTCATTTCCCTTTTCTTTTTTGTTTCATCTTTGCAGATGTATCAGATGACTGAGCATACAGTGTGTATTCTTCTGTGAGGCTGGATAGTGTAATTTTCTTCTGTAAGATTACAGCCCATTTAAATTGCCCATTGCAAATCAATTCCTACAGTGCAATTTAATGAAACCTTTTGTCAGCAATTAAGATTACTAATCTAATAACATTTTTACATTGCAGTCATGACTAAGGCTGGGTCTCTTTTTAAACTGAAGAAAATGCAGTGTGCATTTTGATAGCATTTATTTCTTTAAATACTTCTTAATTCAGTATTATTATTTAGTCAAATAATAACATTTGCTACAAATTGCATACAGTATTCTCTTTTATTTAAATTTTATTAAAACATAGTTACATCATGAATTGACCCAATATGGAATAAAGTAGAATTTATTTCATGAAAAGTCTAAATCTAGAGGTCCTTTTATAAAAAGTGACTTAGGCCTATGATTATTTGTGAAGCAAAATAGAATTATTCTCAGTTATAATACTAATCATGAGCTGAAGAAGCTTCTTGGATGAGAAGCGAAACATCTTCAAAGAAAAACCAGAAAGTCCAGTTGCCTCTTGAAAAAAGCACCTTTGGGACAATACTAATCATGCTTTTAGAGGCCTGTAGTATGAGAATTCATCCCATTTCCTCATCATTGCAAAATCACGTAGCTCATGGTTGATCTCAGTTCACCTTGGAGAAGAAGCTCAAATCACAAGCCTGTCCTCCATATGCTTTTTTGTGAGTCTATGATTGGCAATTGAAGTCCCATGACTGCAACCTTTTCATTGCCTTGGAGACATAATCCTGAAAAAAGATTTAGGTGGAAAAGTATGTTTCTGCATCACCTGTTTTGTCAGAATTATTTCATATGCTAATTTTACCATCTGTAAGTTTTATAGCAGCCTCTTTCAAACTAAGTGTCCTCTAGATGTGCAGAGTTCGGTTTCCCAATTGGAAATTCCTGGAGTAGAAGAAATGCACATATCTGGAGGGGATCAAGACTGAAAAGACTAGACTTCATCCAGCTCTCCAGATGTTTTTGTATTTATTAATTTCTTGCAGATATGATTGAAGAGAATAGTTCTACAATGGACAAAGATATTCTAGATTTATTTATTTATCAAACTTGTATGCTGTTCATGTCACTAGCTCGCTATTCTTGGTCTGATCGTAATGTCCCCAGGGATTCCAAAGAGGTTGACACTGATGAAAACAGCATTGTGGCAATATAATGCTTTGCTCCTTTCCTTTGATATTCCAATGCTACATGCATATTCAAAAGGAGGATTCATAATACCATTTCATCATTCTCATACTTTTTATTTTTGCCACTCTCCCAATTTATTATGTGCTCCTTTATTTTTTTACATGCCTAATCCCAAACTTAGGGAGCTCTTGTGAAATTTAAGAAAAAAATAGAAATTTCATTACTTCACTTGAGAATGTTTATTTTATTGATTTATATACCATCTTTCATTCAACAGCAACAACCCTGTGAAGTAGTTTGGGCTAAGACTCAAATCAACCTGTAAATTTGCATGGGTAAAACAAACTAGAACGAGTTCAACAACTGCATTTCTATATTGAATAGGCTTGCATATTGAAAACTTATGAGATTGTGAGTGAAATGTCATTACAATTTCAACCATTAAAACTTGATTATTTTGTAAAAATCTTTTAATTTTTTTTAAAAATATTTAATTTTGGGCATTGTGAATACTGTCTTGTTGATTTCTATTCTATTCTGAATCCATGTTTGCAGTGGCAAAGTTTGAGGCTTTAGAATGTTGAAAGCTGTCCTTACACTGAGTTAAATTGATTCTTCTAAGCTAGCAAGAATTATACTAAATGACAACTTTTCAGTTTATAAGGCAGGGTTTTCCAAACCTTGACTTCAGATGTCAAGTATAGGTTGCATACAAGGTATTTTTTTACTATAAAACATATCTTGTCTTCTGGGTTTTTCCAGCAACCCTCAAGGCTCTTTCTTACTCTGAGCAACTTTTTAATCCTCTGTTACAGCAGTAATTTTAACTAGAAGTACTTCCAATAGGCAAAGACTTAAAAAAAGTAAAAGCTTTTATGAAGCAGAACAATTAATATGTCATACATTTTAATTATTGAACTTAGCCAAGTAACTATTCACAATCATTGATGATAATTTAATATCTATTGATTCTTTGCTTCATTTTTTACTGGCCTACTGCCCAGATTCCACAATAATTAGTAATTGTCTGAGCAACCTTTTCATTGTTGCATGTTCCCCTCTTTCCACCAAACAGCATCTTTTAGATAATGAAGGAAAGAATATCTAATTAAGGAACTACTTTAATTTATTTAAAACATGTTACTGCTTGGAGAATATGGAACAAAAAAATTTAAATGGATTTATTATACATGAGGTGATAAGACTATGTTTTGGTACCGTATTATCTTTTTGTTGAAAAAAGATAATTCCTGTTACTGTGCAGCCTATAATATTATGTATAATTTTCCTGTTCAAGTTCACAAAGCATTTTATGAGTTTCATACCTGCACAATTATAAGGCATATTATATGGAAAAATATAAGCATCATAAGCATAATTATCTGTAATGCTAATTATATCCATAAGTTGAGATAGAAAATGCTTAGATTTCCCCACAGCTTTATCTGAACTCTGACTTTCTTCACAGTCAGTATAATTAAAAGCACATATCACATTTCCTAAGGTGCAACGCTTCAAAAAGAATTATTTTATTTTTCAAGCTATTAACACATTTTGTTACTCTTGAAGATATAGTGAAACAGAGGCTGGATTCAAAAAATGGACACTCATGATTTGTTTGCTGCTTTTTGTACATGTAAATGTATTATTTATCTTCTCTCTTTAAAGTTATGTCATAATTCCCTTCTGCCCATATTTTCCTTTGTAATAATGAAATCCATAAGTCACCAGTTCATTTTTTCTATTTTCAGAAAAAGGTTCATAAAGGGTTTCCAGTCACTAATAAATGTACTTATTGTCTCTCCCTGATCAAACAAACTAGCCATTTGTGAAGATTTAGTCATTGTACCAATCATTCCTCTATTTTGTAGCTTTTTTACAAGTTCAAAATGCATGGTAAAATGACACTTCATGTTTTTCACATTTCCAACATAGATTGGAAGTAGACTTGTACATCCTGGACATTTTTTCTCATGTCTTACAACAGCAGTACATAATTTTGTTAAAAAAATATATATCTGTCTTTAGTTATAGCGTAGTGTGAATTTCAGTCCCTTCCACCACATCTTTTCCCATTGGTCCATCTGTACATTATAACCAAAATTCTTGATCCATTTAATTTATGCTTCCATTTTCCAAACACCCATGGCTAATCTGGATATCCTGTACTAATCAAGTTGAATGCCTGTGAAGCACTGTTTGAATAAAGGTCTAGTTTAGAATGAGCTTTTCAGCATCAGGACCTTGGACAGTTCTCTGCTGCAGAAAGATTTAAAGCGGGGAGACAACAACTCTTAAAGAGGAACTTGCTTCCTATTGTATCTTCTATACCTGAATGTGAGTCAAACATTCAGAATAGCTCAGTGCCACTCTTGCTCAGAAGGAGGATAAGCATAATATGTTTGGTGTTCTATATTTTGTTAAAGGGGAAACAAACTTCAGTGACCCTCTGTGTGAAAGTCAAATATTTCATTAAGAAGTTTTTTGAAAGAATGTGTGTGTGTGTGTGTGTGTGTGTGTGTATACACATGAAAAATAGGAAAAAAAATCTTCATTTTATGTTCAGATGTTAAATGATGTATTCATCTATATAGACTATTGATAATTACATCCTTTTTAATATCACCATTCAAATTATGATTTTATTTTATTTAAGCACTGTTCACAGAACATCACCAGCCTAGTAATTATAATTACACTGAGTGAAAACTGCAGTTTGTTTTGAATATTGTCATTATATTCATTTGTAAGATATTTGAGAGGTTAATTGTTTGCAGAAAAACTCATACATTTTTTATAGAGCAACTCCATCTTACCAGCTTTTTTTTTGTCTTGGATAGTTTTAGGAGACTCTTAAGAGTTACTTAAATCAGTTAAAACACATATCTATCAACTTTTCTACCACAATGTAAAATTTCTTATTCCTTTATACTTTTTCTTACTTGATTCCCCCCCGTTTCTCCTTTAGCCATTGACAATCCATAAGAAAAACAAGTTGTGTATGATTATTTTTACATCATTGTACTTAGTGTACAAAACACAGTTCTGATCTTGTTGAATTACCCATGATTTAGATCCATTGCTTTTGCTTTCTAGTATCCTAGATAGGTACGCATATCAAACAGAATTTTGTGTACCCACCAGGTCAATTTAAATTTAAATTAGTTTGCTACACAGTTTTCCTTATTTTATTGTAAACTTGGTAAGAAAGTGATCTTTCTGCAACATATATGTGTGTCATTAGTTATTTTCTGGGAGAAAATATTTCCACCTCACTAATGAGGCAAAGAGGTAGCGAGATATTATAACTGTGCTTCCAGAATTGTAGTTACCAGAAAAAGCCCATTGATGATAATAAAATTTCAGGATCAAAAGCATGGAAATGGAAGGTTAGAGTATGTTTCTTTTTAAAATGTCACCATGATGTCTTGTCCATACAGTATAGTCAAACAATTCTCTAAATGTGCAACAGGTCTTTAGAAGGAACAGAAGCAAGAGAGAAAGAAATTCTGTTCTTCTCTAATCATTCCTAGCGGCCAAACAAGGAGACCGAATTGTAATCTGGTATACTGTGAGTATTCATTTGATCCCAAACAGCAAAGGAAGTGATCAGGGAGACTGATTTGTCCAATTCTGTGTTTTGCCAAGTTTACTGGAATATCTTGTTCCCTTGATAATTGTAGGCAACACAGTGTTTTGGACCTCAACTCCCATAGCATGGACAATTGCAAACGTCTGTTAGAGTTGCATATCAAGCATTTGAAGATCACCAGACTTACAGCCTTTATGGTATTTATTATTTGGAGTGTATTTACAATGTTAATCAGATGGACAAATTGGGCGATCCAAGCATATCCAAAGATTTACACCTGAACAATGAATTAAATCTTAATTTTCTGCACTTAGAACTAACATGGTCTATTGCATACAGGCAATTTTCAGTGTATGACAGTTCCATTGTATGAAAACAACGGTTGTAAGCTGCAGTCATTAAATGAATCCATTGTCTGCAGTAGATTATTTTTTTTTGCCAGAGATTGGAAGTAAATGCTGGTTTCTGTCAAAAAATGTAATAAATCATGATTATGTGACCATGGGACACTACAAATGGCCATAAATGTAAGCCAGCTGCTGAGTGTCTAAATTGCAGTCACGTGATTGCAGGTGTGGCCATTGGAACTTTGGGTCTGGATCATAAGGGGGATTCTATCCTAGCTTCATATGGTCACTAAGTGACTGGTTCTAAGTTGAACACTAATTGTAGTCATGGTCTGGGATAATAGTAGATTACTGGCATGTGCAGTTGGGGAAAATCACACACACATATTTCTACAATATGATTATAGAAATATATATATAATCATCCACTTAGATTTTTTTTAAATGATTTGCCATTTTTTTTGAATCATCAACTAGCTTTCAAAGATGCAGAGCAGTTTTGATGCAGGTGGCTTCATGAACATTATAATTAATTTTGTGTGTTATAATAATGTACTGGCAGCAAATTTACCCACTGGCACTCTTGACTACCCTTGTTTCAATTGTCTTCCAGCATTAGCAACACCTGAGGTTGGTCCTCACTGCCATCAATCATTTCCTGTTCTGCCCCTCAGCCTTTTGGATGATATATAAAAACACCATTCATGAATAAGATGTTGGTGGCCAATCTGCCAATAATTATTCCAGAATTTGTGGTGGTGAAAGTTTTTGCATGATTGCTATACTCATTGATTTTTTTCTCCTTTTAATAAATCCTCAGGTAATTTCTAGGTTGTGAAGTTGGGGCAGTCAAACTATGAAAAATATTAAGACGAATTTCCAGTTTACTGAAGACAGCAAGCAATTCTATAATTAGTTGAATGGCAGAATCTTGCAGAATTAGAAATTAATTGCCCAGAATTCTTAGCTCTCTTAGCTGTGGTTGATGGTCCAGTGGTGGCTATGGTCTCCTCTTCGGTGGTTCCAGGAGCGCTGGAAGAAGCTCTTAGGCCAGAGGACAAGAGGGCGGAGCAATTACTGATCAAGGGGCATCAGGCTAGCTCATGGGCAGTGAAGGCCTCCACGGCAGTTTCCTTCTTTAACAGGGCTGCTTTGGCTTAGACAGTTGCAGGAGAGACTTCCCGTAGATGACACTAGGTCACACCAGGATCTGAACAAGGTCATGGCCACCTTGGAGTTCTCGGCAGACGCCATGCTTCACACAGCCCGTTTCTCGGCCAAGGCCATTGGATCATCTGTAGCTTCCAGGCGGCTCTTTGACTGAGACAGTGGCAAGCTGACGCCCATTATAAGTGGCGCTTGGCTTCTGCACCCTTTTCAGGGACTAGTCTGTTTGGAGAATCTCTAGATCCTCTCCTGATTAAATCCCGAGATAAACGTAAGATTTTTCCCTCCATTTCCTGAAGATCAGAGTCCAGGTCTGTCCCTTACTATCGCCCTTCATCCTTTCGGGGGCAGGAGGGTGGCTTCCTGTCTCAACGCTACCAGAGAGCCTTCCCTTCCCGTCAGAATCAACCTCAGGACAAACAGGGCAAGCAGCCCCAGTACCCTCCCAGAAAATCCTTTCGGGGGGTAGGGGTCGCCCCTACAGATGGTAAGGAGGGATCCACATCTGCTCCTCCCATTGAGGGTCGCCTGTCAATTTTTGCCAACCAATGGGAGGAGACCACCTCGGACATTTGGGTCAGGGAGATGGTTAGAGCAGGCCTCTCCCTGGAATTTCAATCTTCCCCTCCAAGTGTATTTTTTCCGTGCCCCGTCTCCAAAAACAGGGCAAAGAAACTCCTCATGAATTTGGCCGTAAAGCATCTGCTCGAGATTTGTGCTATCCAACCTGTTCTGGAGGATCAAGGAGGTCAGGGATTCTATTCTCTTCTGTTCCTCATTCAGAAATCATCGGGAGGCTGCAGGGTCATATTGGAACTTAAGGCCCTCAACCGTCACATTGTTTACAGACAGTTTAGGATGCACTCCCTCCAATCTATTTTAGAGACCATCAGGAGGGGTGATTTCCTTACGTCAGTAGATCTGACAGAAGCCTATCTTCATGTTCCCATTCACCCCTCCGACAGGCAGTTCCTTCGTTTTTATTATGCAGGCAATCACTATCAGTACCAAGCCCTGCCGTTTGGCCTCTCTTCAGCTCCTCGAGTGTTCACCAAGCTGATGGCAGCCCTAGCAGGTTTCCTTCGCACCCTGCCCATCTGCATTCAGTTTTACCTGGACGACATCCTGATCCAGTCAAATTCACAATGTCAAGCCATTCGAGATCTGGAGACCACCATTCGCATTCTCCAGGACCACAGTTTTTCCATAAACAAGGCCAAGAGTCATCTGGTTTCCACCACACGCATCCAACATCTAGGAGCGATCATAGACACAATCAAGTCCAAGGTCTACCTTTCCCAGGAGCAACAATCCAGCCTGCGGGAAATGGCAGCAGGAGTCCGTTGCGACCGCAAGGCGTCACTTCAACTTTTGTCCCAGCTACTGGGAAAGATGATTTCGAGCATCTCCATCACACCTTGGGCCCGCCTTCACTCCAGGAGTCTGCAGTGGTTCCTGCTTCCATACCAGAGGGACGGCTCCAGTACCTCTCTGCGACAGGTTTCCATTCCGCCAGGGGTTCTCCGATCGCTCCAATGGTGGACCTCGGAGGCCATCGCCAGGGGCACCTTTTTCCAGGAGCCTCGCCGCCTTGTCCTGACCACCAATGCCAGTCTCTCAGGTTGGGGAGCTCATCTTCTCTCCCACATGGCTCAGGGACAGTGGTCACCAGAGGATTTGACCCACAATATCAACTGGTTGGAGCTTCGGGCGATTCACCTGGCCCTCCTAGAGTTCCCTAATGTGGTCAGAAGTCAACACATCTTAGTCCTCACGGACAATGTGGCGATGAAGGCTCATGTCAACCACCTGGGGGGCACTCATTCCGATGCCCTCATGACAGAGGCCTTCCAACTGGGTCTCTGGGCGGAGGCCAATCTCATCTCCATCAGAGCAGCGCACATCTCGGGTGTGGCGAACACACAGGCAGACTGGATCAGCCAGACAACTGTGGATCAAGCAGAGTGGCGCCTTCATCCATCGCTCTTCACGGAGATCTCGGACAGGTTTGGTCTTTCCTCGGTTGACCTATTTGCCACCAGGGACAACGCCCAGCTTCCTCGCTTCTTTTCCCGGTTCCTGTCTCCGGGGGCGGAGGGAGTGGATGCATTATGCAGCCCGTGGCCATTGGGGCTTCTCTACACATTCCCTCCCCTTCCCCCCATCCCGAGGGTCATCCGGAAGCTCCTGGAGGAGAGAGCAGAGATGCTCCTCCTGGCCCCTCTCTGTCCCAGGCGATCCTGGTTTGAGGACCTAGTCAATCTGTCCGTGGCCAATCCGTGGCAAATCCCTCCGAGCAGGATCCACCTCAGTCAGGGGGCATTAGCCCATCCAGAACCCCAGTGGCTTCATCTAACCGCTTGGCGGTTGAGCAGTTCTTGTTGAAGGGGGACAACCTTCCGGATCGGGTCATCTCAACGATCCAGGCTTCCTGCAGGGATTCTACTAATAGGATTTATGATGCCACTTGGAAGGCATTCTGCTCGTGGTGTACAGCGCGGGGGCTCCAACCCTTAGAGGCATCGGTTACTAGAGTCCTAGAGTTTTTACAGGATGGTCTGGACAAGGGGCTTGCCCCCAACACACTTCATAGACAAGTGGCAGCCCTGTCTTCCGTCTTGACTTGTGGAGCCAAGGATACACTGTCTCAGCATCCGGTTATTCGTCAATTTCTTCGGGGTGCGTCCAACTTGTGCCTCCCCCATTGTGCATCGTTATCCCACGTGGGACTTGACTAAGGTTCTCAACTCACTATCACAAAGTCCCTTCGAACCTCTTCGTGAAGCCAGTCTCCGCTATCTGTCCTATAAGGTAGCGTTCCTCGTGGCGGTTATGTCTGCACACAGAATATTGGAATTGGCGGCTCTTTCCATCAGGGCGGATCTTTGCGTGTTCCACTCTGACCGTGTGGTTTGGACCCTACCTTCGTTCCCAAGATCAACACTTGGTTCCACAGAGCCCAGGAACTGGTCCTTCCTAATTTCTGTCCTCACCCTGCCCATCGGCTGGAGCAGACCTGGCATACACTGGACATTCATAGGGCTCTCAAGATCTACATTTCTCGGACATCGTCCTTCCGTCGCTCTGAGTCACTTCTCATTTCTTTTCAGCCCACTACGTTGGGGTCTAAAGTGTCTTCCCCATGGTGGGGTGGTGGATCAGGGCCTGCATCGCTAAGGCCTACGAGATTCAGGCCTTGCCGCAGCTGAGACGTGTCACCACCATTCCACTAGAAGTGCGGCTACATCGGCAGCTTGGGCTACGCAAGCTTCTATAGAGGAGGTCTGTCGTGCGGCCACCTGGTCTTCTCCATCTCCTTTCATTCGACATTATAAGCTAGACTCTTACGCATCAGCTGAGGCAGCCTTTGGTCGCCATGTTCTTCAGCGTGTTCGTACTGAGCAGGAGATACAGGACCAGGCCGCACCCTCCCGGTAGGACAGCCAGCTTTGGTATGTCCCATTCATGGATGCTGTCTCCACTAGCATGGAGATGGGGCGTTGGTCTTACCTGATAAGCACCATCTCGTAGCCGTGGAGACAGCATCCAGCCCCACCCGAATTGGCGTCCGGTCCTGTTTGCCTTTGAGCACTGGGAGCACCATGCAAGTCTGCATCAATGCCTTCGTCAAAAAAACGGAAGTCACAGGAAGAGGAGGCGTGTCATCTACTTTGCAGACTCAGTCCTGATTGGATAATAGACGGAGTAAACCCATTCATGGATGCTGTCTCCATGGCTATGAGATGGAGCGTATCAGGTAAGACCAACGCCCCTTCTCTGCCTTGCTAATCCTCCAAATTCTGTTTGAGGTATCCCTCAATTTGTCATGTTTTTGCAAAGACCTAACCTAAAATTGGCTTCTGATTTAATACCATGCTTCCTTCCTTTTCATGATTTGTGTTCAGAATGATAATATACTAAAATATAACAGTCAGATGCTTTGAAACTATCTGATTCATATTTTAAATGGAGTATTTTTTTCATTTATAGCCTGTACTACAAATACTAGAATTATATAGAGCATCATCACTTCAGATATGAAACAGGCATTATGTACCTTTTATATTAACTAATATCAGTATTAATTTGCAATACTGTATGAATTGATTATTAGGAATATGAGCAGCCCTCCTCTTTTGAAGAAGAAATGAGAAACAAACATTATTTCAAAGCATGTAAACAACTTTCCACATTCTAAAAGATTCTATTACACCCAAATTCTGTCAATATTCCGCGGTGTAATTTATTTTACAAGGTTGTTATTATGGAAGAAGGAATACTGTGTATGCTGCCTTGAGCTCCTGGAAAAAAGGCTGGATATAAATATAAGAAATATAAATAAATAATTCTCAAGTTATGTTGACAACATAGAGAGCCACTTTGGTCTGGTAGTTAATCCACCAGGCTAAAAACCAGGAGACAGTGAGTTCTAGTTTAGGCATGAAAGCCGATTGGGTGATTTTAGGCCAGTCACTCTTTCTCAGCCCCCGACTTCAGTCGAGTTAATTAATTCCTATTGCAACCAATGGATCAACATTTGGTTGATCCCCCAAAAAGGACCATGCATTTGTAAGAAAAATGAGAAGGAGAAAGTGAAGGAGAAGAAGAAGACGTGGTGATACCTGATATAGGTGTTCTGTCCCAGCTGCCGAACTGAGAAAAAGAACACAAGCAACGTACAAACAAACCTTGTTTAATACTCTTTAAACTACTAATACTCTCTTAGTAGT
>QLTV01003467.1:3265210-3282309 GCA_003457575.1 Thermophis baileyi
ACTAAGGTACCAGATGCACAGGCTGCTGGCGCATCACCACAACAGCCTCTTCGCTGTCGGAGTCCGCAACCAACTGCACGGGTTGCTAGCGGGCCACAACAATAGGGTTTAAAGCTGGAGTCCCCAACCCTTGGGAACTGGGCCGCGGGCAAGTGGAAGGTGAGTGTGCAAAGCTTCATTTGCGCATGTGCAAGAGCTAGGTTGCACATGCGAAACCATCCTCCCCCCCCCACTGCCATTGCCACCACTGTTGCTGGTCCATGAAGATTGGCAACCTCTGGTTTAAAGAACTGCTTTTATTCTGGAAATAGAAGAGTAGTATCTTTGGACAATTCCCATGGAAATGTGAACATGTGCAAATGCACACTGAATCATTATTTAATTGCATACTAAATCATTATTTAGTTAGTTAATCTAGTTAGGTATGTGTAAATTGGTCAATATATATAGTAGTTCTGGTATTAAATGGGACTTAATCATAAAGCATTCATCAGTCCCAAATTACATTAAGTGTTCAGTATTTCATCTTGGACTTCCTTTTTCTTACATGTACATTTATTGAGTTTTCTGCTACAACACGGTTTTCCAATGTGACCTAGCTCTGTCTCAGTTAAGTAGCAAGACTCTCCCTGGAATATCTTTCATGTTCATAGTCAGTCTTTGTTTTGATCCACTCTGAGCCCAGCATTGGAACCATTAAATTCTTGAATTCCAAAGCCTAGAATTTCTCATGAATTTAAGCAACTAAATAATTTTTGCTAGAGACTTAGAGATTGGTCTTTATTATTCTTTCTTAGCATTTAGATTTTTAACCTATATTTCATGTAACGGTATGTGGGAATGTTCTTAGGAATCAGGGCAGAGAGACACAACCAAGGGAATGGCCAGATAAAAGGCAGCTGAGCCTACAACTGAAATGTGGGCTCAGAAGAGACCCTCCCTAGGTTCTTGGTTTATATAGGAGAGACAGGAGGAAACGTGTAAGGTTGGGTTAATTGCAGCTTTACAATAAAGTAGAATCTGGTTGTTTTTCTTGTCCATCTCAAAAGACTGGCATTTCCAAAGGCAGAGTATTATCTTCCTTCCTATAAATGGTGGGAACTTCTCTCTATAAACCACATTGTTTCCCATTGACCTTCTGACAGCAAGATTGTAAGCTCTTTTATACTCAATTTACATCTTTACTCAGCTTCTCCAAAAAGTGGCCTTACTTGTAGCTCCTGATGGTCTTCCCTTCAATTGTTTCTGCTTTTTTTCTAATCTCTTCTCATTTTGGCTCAACTCATTTCAATTTGTTTTCTGTCCAAACAAGCTTTCAATTGATTAGTGGCACAAATTTTAAATCAGAGACTTATTGGTTTCTTTCATGATTATTTTGTTGGCACTGAGTCTATTCAATTTTTACTTTGTGGGACACAATTTCTTTGGATAAAACCAAGTTTATATTTTCAATCTACTGAATTAATTTTTAGAGCTGTGGACAAAACATTTCAGCCAGGGTATACCCATTTTATCACCTTTCGTTTAGGTGATTGACACTGGCATAAATAGTATCTCACAATTGTCAGCAAAGGCTGTGCCTCACACGTTGTTTTTTTTAAAGTTTTAATAAATTGATGATTGACTTGCAAATCTGCTATACTGATTCCTACAAACTAGTATGCTGATGTAGCACTTGGCTAGCACAAATTTAACCTCTTATCTTCCTCTTGGTTATATTAGACTAAGTGATTATTTTTGCATCATTGAACTAAAAGTTATTTCTTAGTACTTACTAAGATTTTAAAGTTGTATGGTAAATTAAGGAAAAAATTACCCCTTTTCAAAGAATTTTTATTTAGATTATGCTAAAAGAAATCAAAAGCTCATAGAGACTTTTCTATGCCATACAGAAGGCATTAAATATACACTGGAAATAAAAATAACAATATGCTCCTTATTTACATCATTTGACATTAAACTGTTTTTACTCTTTTGATACTTGCTCTGGGATGTTCTGACAATTTTAGATATTCAGCCAATAATATTTTTCTTGATATATAGAGTTTTCAGTTAAGTATGTTAAGAACTGGGATTTTTCTGCTCCAGAAAGTAGGTTATGCTGTGATTTTACTTCTTGCAACTTCTTTTAATGTGGAAAGAGCATCAAAATAAAACCATAGATTTCTAATCTCAAAATCAGAATGCTTCTTAAATGAAATTTACAGCACAGTCATTGAATATTTCTGTATCCTAAGTGCACATAATCATCAGTAGTTCACTGGCGCAACCAGCTCTGAACCAGATTGTATTTATTTGCTTCCTTCTAATAATTGGGAAAAACAGATGGTTGAGAAGATGAAACCTCAACTTCTCAATTTCGGTTTAACCCTTTCTGATAACAGTACTAGGTCTCTGCTTTTCCCCAGCTGCTACACAGTCAATTTTGCACTAGAACCAGCAGTGATTGTAAATATTTTGCGCCTCCTGTAGTTAGACTCTTCATGGATGGTCTATAAGAATGCAGCAAATCATTGTTAAGGAATCAGTAAGAGATTCTGTAAGACAAGCAACAGCTGATCTCCATTGTTTGCTCATTATATTTGCATGAAATGTGAGGAGCACCTTTGATTTCATTTCTTTATTCCCAACATTAGCTGCAAAATCAAACCATCTGTAGCAACAGACCTACCTTCTAATTTTATTTTGCAACAGTAAAAGAGAACAGTAAAAATAGTGTCCAAACTATTCTTTCTATTCCTTCTGAATAACTATTTAATTTAATGTTTCATATTTGATCAGTGTGCTGGATATATGTGCTGTATGTTATCTTGTATAAAGTGAAAAGGCATCAGCAGGATACAGAATAACAGAGTTTGAAGGGACCTTGGAGGTCTTCTAGTCCAACCCCCTGCCTAGGCAGGAAACCCTACATGAAGGCAGCATGATGCCATCACATCATAAGCTTCTCCCCATGTACATGCAACATCAAGACACATGTATCTTGGCTAGAGCTTGGAGTAGATGGCGCAACACTATTTCCCCTATTTATCCCCCTCCTGAACCTCCTGCAGACACCTCCAATAGTGCTTGCTTATGAATATTTGGTCTATATAATTTATGGTCTGTTGTGATACAATTTCATTGATCTTTGATAAATGATTCAAAAAGAGTGTTTCAGCCATGCATTTTAGAAAGTTGGATGTTATGTATCCAATTTTTCAAAATGCCAACATAATAAGGAACATATTGTACATTTAGTTATAATATTTGTGTGTTGTTTTATGTCTTGCCTTTACATTTATTGATTTTCAGATGCAGGGTGGGTATCTGTCAGCCAATCAAATGATTTCTCAAGTCTTTCAAGCTATCATCTTGGGGACAGGTCCCTCAGGAGTGTTACCAGATTTTCCAATTGAGGGAAAGAGTGTAAGTTCATTCTGCTGAATGTACAGTACTTAGCAGAGCGGGCCACATATGGCCTTTCAACATCCTCAGATTTGTGGGAAGAGCAATAATGTAAATAGTTTTCCCCTAACCCCTTTCAGCAGGGACAGCAGCGCTGCTCTTGAAAAAGCCTAATTAAAAAAAGTTTTCTCATGATCCCTTCCCTTGGGACTTAGCTGAAGCATGAGAAGCCAGGAAGGGAAGATGGTTATGTAAAGAAGTATCAGGGCATTCACACACACAAACTGACTGAGCAAATGAGAATGAGAGCCAGAAACGTGCTTCAGAAATGTAGAGCCAAATTTCTCCAATTGTCTTGTGTTTGGAAACTGTTTCTAATGCAAATTTCCCTTGTAGAATGAAGGAGAACAACTACGAAAACCACAAGAAAAATTGCCTGCCAGGCACCAGCATTTATTTTGTTGTAAACTTTCAATCAAATGTTTGAAGAGAGCACCCAAGCATGCAGGGGTAGGAAAGTAAGATGTGTCTACAGTATCTGTTCTAGCCTACAATACTGTGCAATAGTCAGACCTTTGCATTGGAGGACAGTGATCAACAGCTAAGTATGTTTTTATTCAGCAGTCAGCACAGTTTGAAAGTATGTAGGGATTCAGCCCCACTCTGCAACTAGCAAAGGTGTACATAGGCTACCAGTAATTGCTTACCTGCCATCAAGTGCGAGGAACTTGGTGAGTCACAACAAAACAAAACCTCTTTGGCAGGAGATGGAGGGGGAGTAGAAGCTTGATTCCACACACATCAGGCAGAGGCTACAAAGAAAATTTCATGTCTTGGTTGAATCCATTGAGCCAAAGGAATTAGAAGCATAGCTGCCATCATTTCTCTTTTTTCTATTGATGCTGCTAGTTTCCAGCCTCTGTGCAATTAATAGATATGGCAGCCAACTGGCTATACTGAAACACCTTTCCAATTTCTTAGATAGCCTGAAGCTGTATTATCTGCAGTCTATTATATGGATGAATTAAAAAAAAAACTTGCCGTAAGGATTTTTTCCCCCGTCACTCTTTTTTTACCTGCACCCTGAGGAATATTGGTCTGCCTCTGCAGGCTTTTTGCATCTCTTATTCAAAGCCTTAATTGACTTGAAACTTCATGTAGCATGCACTGCTGGGGAGAGAGAGAGAGAGAGAGAGAGAGAGAGAGAGAGAGAGAGAGAGAGAGAGAGAGAGAGGGAGAGGGAGAGGGAGAGAGGGAGAGAGAGGGAGAGAGAGGGAGAGAGAGAGAGACTGTGGGGCAGAGAGGGGGGAGAAATTCCTCTATATTGTGTAGAAGGAAACACAATGCCTTTGAATGACAAAACAGAAGAGAGGGAAAACTGAATAGTTCCCGTCTTTTAGGGGTCATTCATACAAGTTGGCAGACTTTTGTATTTCACCAAGATTTTCCTTTTTCCTTTTTTTCAAATTTATTGCTCTTTCAACAGCCAGACGTAAATTTCAAGTCTCCCTTTTCACTTTTAGTTAAATGAAATGATTAAATATCTCAATTTTTCACCTGTAATTTATTAGAAATTTTAATATCAACATGGCTTGGCAGGTCTGGAACTGTATTATTTTTGTATGCATATTTTTCCTACATGTGATCTTAGCCAAACCTAAGAAACTTAATTTCAAGGAAGTAATTATACTGGAATGATGGGAAGAGCTATGGCGGGATGGAAATCAATAACACTCACTTCAAGCTATGATTTATTGGAAATATGGTGCAAAATGTGTTATAGATGGTATATAACTCTATCAATGATTAACAAGAAGGACAAATCATATAGTAACAAACGATAGATCTACCATTACAAAGAGGGAACATTCTACCATATGTGATGGATTTAAAAGAAATGTAAAAAAATAACCAAAACAGGCAGTACATTTTAAAAATAAAATTTGAACTAAAATAAAATATAGAAATGATTACAGAAAAGGTACACAATCTACTAAGATGCCTATTAACAGTGGCAAGAACCAATTTGGCACAATATTGGAAAAGTGAAACTGTTGACAGTACAAGAATGGGTGCCTAAAATGGGTGAATAAGCAGGCACAAACTGCCTGTATATGATTCATAGCATAAGTGTAACTAAATTCAAGCAGAAACTGCTCCCTTACACACATCATAAGCAAAGCAGTTTAGATATTTAAAATAGGGTTTTTAAGAAAGAGTTAAGAGATCAATTTAGAAAACCAAACAAAACAATTGAAATATATGCAACAATCTTGAATATCTCAAGAAAAATACAAATACTGAAGTATTGACCAAGTAGCTAAGGATAATAAGGAAGTGAGAAAAATGAACTATTGAAAATTCTTCCTTATGACTTTTTAAATATTTTACCTATTTTACTTTGTTTCAGCAGCTCACTTTTCTCTATCTATATTCTTTATACTTTTCTATCAGCTTCAAGAATGTAAAGTGATTGCACATTTATAATAAAGTTCCATATTAAAGAAGAAGTTCAAGGACTATTTTTGGCAACATAGGACCACACTTATATGCGTTGCTCAAATCCACATGTTTCTTAGGTACTAAATTGCAACAATGTGTTAACATGTTCTGTATCTCTTTGCTGTCATCTGCGGTTCACCTGGCTTCTTGCAGCTTGGATGTGATATACCCTAAAATCTATCACATACATCAGTGATGGTGAACCTTTTTCTTCTTGCGTGCCAAAAATGGGAGTGCGCGTGCACGCTACCATGTGTGTGTGCCAGCACACAACCCCCCCACATGCGCCACACTGCGCATGCGCGCATCCCCATGCATGCGGCCCCCCAGTCCGTTTTTCATCCTCAGGCTTCCCTGAAGCCTCCGGAGTGCGAAAAACGGCCCAACGGGCAAACCAGAAGTCTGTTTTTCCGAACTTCCGGTTTGCCCGTTGGGCCATTTTTTGCACTCTGGAGGCTTCAGGGAAGCCACCTGAATCCTGGGGAGGGCGAAAACGGCCTTTCCCAAGGCCGAAAATCAGCTGGCCAGCACGCGCATGCGCACTGGAGCTAACATAGGGCAACGCCTTGCGTGCCCTCAGATATGGCTCCGCGTGCCACCTGTGGCACGCGTGCCATAGGTTTGCCATCACGGACATACATCATCATATTGCAAATATACATCCTTTTGTTGTCATTTCTTTTCAACTGATTAGTGATTTATAATACTTGAGATTCAGTTTATGATAACCTCTATTAAATTGGACTAAGGTATTAACTGCTTGAATGAATAGACTACTTAAGATTATAATTTTATGACTTTATATAAGAGTGTTATTTACATCTGATTAACAGATATTAACCATTTCACATCCTGGCTCTGTTAATGGTGACCATTTCTTCAGATATTGAAAATGCTGAGGGTCCTTCCCTTTGTTACTTAAAACATGGGTTTCGATTTGGAATATGCTAAAAATTAAGCAATATCTAAGAAGCTGATATTTAAAGAGACCTGTTTCCTGCTTCCTGCTTAAAATTTCCTGCTGATCCAAGAGCTTTCATTGTAATCTCTTGGGTGTTGTGCCTCAGGTTAGAATTAAAGGACCTACAGTGATAATAGTTGACACATTTTGCCATAATTAGGTGGGCCTCCACTACTCTGGCACCATAAAAAGACATTGCATTCCATAATTTCCAAAATCACATGTTCCTCTAAAATCCATTGAGAAGAATAGTAATGGAACTCTGCCTAGAAAGCCATCAAATTAGGCTTTAGCTGCAAGGACAGAAACCAATGTATGAGTCATCAAAATAGACACAAATAGGACTCTGTTTTAAAAATACAAAGAAGGTAACGTTTGTTTAGTTTGAGTTGCCCTGACAGGTCTGCAAGAAGCTTAAAATTATAATAAATTGTTACGCAGTTTCAGACCTCTAACAAACACGTGGAAACAGGCTTCATTCCATTCCATTCCATTCCATTCCATTCCATTCCATTCCATTCCTGATCAGCCTTTTCTCCCCCACCTGGATATTTCCCAACCTCGATATTTTCCAGAAGTGCAAACTTCAATTCCTAGAATTCTCTGTAAAGTCACCCCAGCTGGAGAACTTTGTCCTCACATCTAAAGAGCACTTGATGTGGGAAAGGCTGTCCCACTCCCACTTCCTGCAGTTCAAATATTTTATAATGATATGATGCAAGACTCTGTGAATTTGAATAGTCTAATTCTTTGTTGAAATAAAAAAAGACTCTTATTTGGATTGTATTTATTTATTGCAAAAGACTTTCAAAAGATCCTCCTTTTTTTGTATTTCCTTCCAGTTCTGTCAAACACAAAAGAGATGCAATAGCTTTCTGCTGCCTGCTAAAGAAGCAGAACTTGTAAGGGATGTACAGTAAATGTAGAATATTCTGTGTCTGACTGTATCCATACAATTAAACTAAGGTATACAAAACTAAGGCTCCATTAGCAAAAAAAATTAATTATATTTTAATTAAACATTCTTAATAAAAATAACAATTTAACAGATATAAAATTCAGTTCCTGTGTTCCAAAGCATGCACTAGGTCTGTTCTTACTCTGGTGAGCAGTTCCTCATTGGGGTAAGAACAGACCTAGTGCAGTGCACACCTTGGAATATAGGAAACTATTCATTTATCATTACTGAGACAACTTTGCCTGATCTTGATTTCCAGGATTGCATTAGCAATTAACTCAAACCTGGCTCGTTGGAAGCCGGGAATAAAAAAAATAAAAGCCACCCACCTACCCATAAACACACAAAAATCTTCCCTTTTGAATTGGAAAGGCCACTGTTGCTTTCCAATCCTAATATGTGGAGTTTCAGCACAAAGCAAGTGGCCAGTAATGGTTGAAGAGTATTATTTTTATGTTCAAAACCAAGTTTACTTTTGTTTTGCTTTTAATTGGCAGTTACATGTACAAAGTCAAAGGAAGTAAGTTCCCAGAGTGGATACTTCATAGTTCAAATTAAGGGACCCAGTTTTAATAGAGCCAGATATAAGAATTTGGGGATATATTTTCCCAACACATGAACTCCTGTGATGCAATTATCTTAAAGCAAAATGGAAAAAATGGGACTACTGGGATTACAAAGTTCAGAATGTCAGCTTTTTAAAATAATGTAGAAAGGAGAGTATCATCCAATGTAGCTTCTTCCCCATGACAGAGAGCTATTGTGTGTCCCTATTAAGAATGGATGGACGGCAGTGCAAGGGGAAGAAAAATCTAATGCCTCCATTTGCAGAATGATTGCTCATTAAAGTTTCCAGAATGACAGCTCTGTAGTTTGTAGCATGCAGCGAAACCCTTTAAATATAGCAGTGATTGTCTCCTAAATATTGGTTGTTAAGTATCTCCTTTGGGTCAAAATAACTAAATTCTCTTTCTCCAGCATAAGTATGCTAGTTAAATAGCGGAAAGCATCCGATATAAGTTGACGGCCACAAGAAGGTTAGGTGAGAGGTAAAGGCAATATTGAGTAGAAAGCAGCATAGAGATAACAGAAAACTGCCAATAAACACCAGGGACTTCCATGGAGAATGTGTAAGATGGTGATGGTATTTAGAGGCCAAGGAGGCTTGGCTGTGATTCAGAGAGGTCACTTGAGGGTTGGAGCTGAAAATTTCAGGCTGTTTTTGTGTGGGTGAGATTTATCCAGAACATTGCAGCTCAGAATGATGGAGGAAAAAATTAAAGTTAAAGTTAAAGTTCGCATCAATAGCCATGGCATTTTTAGCATTTTTAGCATCAATGGTGGAACAGATGAAAATGGAAGAAACTGAAAGTCCCAATACTGAGGCTGAAATAGAGCCTCAGAATCAAAAACCTGAGAACTGTAAATTGGTATCCTCATATAGAAAATTTAGAATCTTCTTTATTACAAATGCCCATGTTTTTAGGCTTACGGTTTAATTTGGTCTCATACAAACATTCACCCTTCTTAAGATTGAAGTGAATGTTGGAAGATACTGATCCAACCAGAGCCAAGGCCAATGCCTTCTCAGCGGAATTAAGAAGGTCCTTAAACAAAGAAAACTCTTATCAGAGCCTTGGATTATAATCTTCAATAGGCTGGGAGAAGTAGAAGTACCGATATCCAGAACAATTAAATAAGTTGCTTTGGTCCACAAGAAGTTTACTTCATTTTTCATCTCTTTCCACTGCAGCATTAAACCCATATGATGAGCTGTGTGTGCTGTAGGGCCAATGTGTGGTCCTGGAGGTCCCATTGGTCTTCCATGGGAATGCTGAGGGTTCAGATATTTCTTGACATTTTTAAAAAATGTAATTTTATTAAAAGTTTTTAAAACGGAGATAAAATAAATAATATGAACTAATATAAAGTAAGAAGAATGGAAAAGAAAGAAAGAAATCAAAACAAAACTAAAAGAGTAAGTAAGAAATGTAAAAAAGAAAAAAAATACAAAGTGGTTTTCAATATTTTTTACAGCAGTTGTAAATACGATTATAAATTAGCTCCCCAGGCTTGCAGGTGAATTAGCAGGCGAATTAGCACTCGCGTTGTCATCACGTGACGTATCACAACTTCCCCCCCTTCACTAAAATGGGGGTGGGCCAGCACGTGACACATCCGGCCTGCGGGCCACGAGTTTGACACCCCTGAACTAGAGGAAGTTGGAACTCTGAGCAGCAGAAGACAATCGAATGGTGGCAAACAATGGCTGTTCAGAAGAAGAAAGAAAGAGTTGGGAGAGGAAAAGAGTAGCAGCCCTACAAGGCAGCTGAAGCCAGATTTATCATGCTTAAAAAGCTGAGACCCTTTGGATCTGGCAACTGCCTGGAAGCTAAAAGGGTTTAGGGTCAAGGCAGTTGGCTGATAGGGCAGATTAAAGTGAAGCTGGTTAGGTGGTTAGAGCTTAAAGGTCTACCAGCTTTGAAGGAAAACATAATTTGTCTTCAGCAACCAGAGGACTTTCAGAATAAAGACAAAAAAAAAGATGTTATCAATGAAAGGCATGCACTTTGATCCTCCTCCTGAATTGTTCACCGAAAAAGGAATATCCTTTTGCCACAATATTAAAGTCCTGTAAATAATCTAAAGACAGTAAACTCATTAACTCTTGCCAGAAAAACAAACAAACAAAACTTCCTGAATCAAACTGGAATCCTGTCCAGGCTCTATACTTAACACACGTATAATTTGAACACACATTTTACAATATGTACTTCTCAGTCGTTCTGCGAATAGAAATGTCTACATATGGCTTTATTAATACCATAATAATTCTATGGCTTCATTGTTAAGAACCATAATAATTCTACAGCCTCACTATTATGCAAGATGCAGCATTATGGGTGGGTGTGAAAAACAATAATCACCATACCCGACACTGGTAATTGTAGTAGTGTTGTTTTTGGAACACTGCTAATATAAACCATTGACAACATTGTGGCTTGTATCACCAATGAATGGGGCAAAGCATCTACTAATCTGCATGCACATTCATTAATTTGTTCACACATCAATATACACGCACGGAAATGCTTAAAAAAAAATCCTTGCCATCAAGCAGCTAGGCTTAAAAGAAGCCCCTTGTAGCTTAATTGTGATAAAATGGATGGGAAATGAGCCACATTAATTTGGTAATAAACTCATCTTGTGAAAGGAACAAGTCTTGGAAAATGTATTAAATTTTGGTTGGACTGCACTCCATGTATTTTAAATCTATGAGTATGACTGGTGAAATGTAAATCATTTTAGATTAATTGTCTGTGGATTTGGATATACATCAGGTTCTTTAAGGAGATAAATTATTAGCAAAGGGATTTATTTTTCCCTTCTGTATACATATACATCAATTGTGATGGATTAAGTGGGGGGGAAGCACATCTGCATGAGATCACATAATTTGCCTTAGATGCCAAATTCACATTTTAAAAAATGAATGAGGTGCTTTTCCCCTCAAGGTCTTCCTCTTGTGGTATTTTAAAGCATCTTTGTTAAATGTATAGCCTTGTAGAATAATAACCAGATTCTCCTTTTCCTGATTTTAGAATTTTGAAGTGTGTGTCATCAATCACTCTGCAAATGTGTTTGGAACATGTATTCTGTTATGATAGATGATGCTGTCCTAGAGAAAGAGAAGATCAAGGGAGGCTTGTATTCTGGTATCCGTCTTTCAGAACTGGAGAAGAAAGAGATAGGATAACTATTCTAATTGCAGTTGATATGTCTCTGGGAGAATAAAAAAGTTAAGGTATAGTTCCAAAAAGCTCAGGGATACTGAGCCATAAAACAATACTGCAGAGCAGCAGTGTGTGAATCCTCATGAAATGCTTTATTTCTGTGGTTGTTAAACTGTGGGTCACAAGCACTGGGAGGAGGGAAGTTGCACATTTCATTTAAAGCTGATAAGGTTAGGGTTGCATGGACTTTGTGGGAGCACTGTCAAAACGTGCTCTCACAGGCAGAGAGCAAAACCCACAGAATATTTTTTTCCTAACTGCTGACATCAAATATAATGTATAGCATGTTAACTGTAGTCCTTGGAATATCTCCCTCTGTATTTATGAAGTTCAATATTTTTATCTGTAATTCTATTATTTTTATTTGTTAAATTTGTACCTTGCCTTTCAGTCAGGAGCTCAAGGCAGTATACAGAATGCTCCCACCTTCTATTTTCTCACTACAACAATCCTGTGAGGTAGGTGGAACTGAAAGAGGGTGACTAGCCCCAAGGCCCTCAGTAATCTTTCATAGCTGAGAGTGGAAGTAAACTTGAATCTGCTGGTGACAATCCAACATCTTAATCATTAGATCACATTGGCTTTCCTTTCAAAATAGAAAAGGGTTTGCTGGTTGATTAGAGAAAAGGTACAAATGGGTCATCTGTTTATAGCTGATTAAAAAAAAAAACCTTAGTCAAGAGAGAATGAATGAACATTCTGTATGTTGTATTTATTTATGAAAGTTAGGGGCCAACCAACTGAATCACATCAAACCTGTGGCTTACAGAATAAAACCATAAAACAATACTGTACATAACCTAAAAAGAAAGAGTCCAGAGGAAACGCCACTATCTAGTAAAATCAGAAGTCTGCTCATAGAGTTCAACCGTACCCCCAATGGGAGAGGATACATTTACATCTTTAGGGACGACGTGGTATTGTGAAATTTGAGAATATTTTTTTGTGACATAACAATTGATCTTCCCTAACTACTTGAGATCATGGTTCTCTAGACCTAAATATTAAGTAAGTTTACAAGGATTCTTTTTCCTCTCCCCTTTATCTAGGAAATTGAATTTCAGCCAGTCTCCTCTTCCATCAGCCCTTGCAGCATAGCCCATAGCAAAGATAATGACAGTTACTATGCAGTGACATCCAGTGGGCTTCTTGTTTCTTGTGCCTATTTTAAAGCATGAGTTGCATGTTCTGACTTAAAACTGAGTTCTTGAGTCTTTTCTTTAGGAAATTGAAATGCTTTAGGAGAACAAGCCTTTCCTGATTTCATACCAGTCTTAATTTCTTGTCCTTTTATGGTTCTATTCCTTTTAGGTCAGTGGTTGTTAATTTTATGAGCCAGTAACACACCCAATAAATCAAGAACAGCTAAAGAGGTTTTTGTATCCATCAAAGAAGCATACTTAATTTCCCATTTAATATAGTTTCCAGAAGTTGGTTTGGCTTCTTTGCCTTAGTCTTTTGCAATCTATTGGGCATGAAGTAACATGTACATGAAGTAAGAAAACCATTTTTACTCACTTGTCACTTATTTTGTTGCCTGAAGGGAATTTCCATTAGCTGATGGGAAGAAGGCATGTAAATAATCTCATATTCATTTCCTTCTTGTCCTAGAAAAAGTAGAAATTGCTGTCAGGAAGCTATTCTCTTTTTCTCCCTGGAAAAGCTAGCACTATGGGAACAAAAGAAGGAGGAAATATCAGCATTAAAGCCAACAGTCTTGTTTTTTTTAATCAATCCAATTGGGTAAATCCTTGGATAATGCGTTATTTATGTTTTACAAATGTGAGTTCCTTTCATAGAAATCATGGTAATTAGAACTTTATCATCTGAAACCATCTGCTGCCAAAACTCAAACTGTTCTGCCTGCATCTCCTTGCAGACCATCTCCAGGTATTTCAGAGCAAAATGACCTCTAATGGCTATGCTAAATAATCAATACTGCTAGAGACATTTGGATTAGAGCACATAAAATATTTATTCCCTGAATTTTTGATTTTAAAAATATATTTATATCTTTAATGCATTATTGAAGGATGCCTATCATATTAGATTAAGAAACTTGAAAATTCAAAATGATTTTTATATATCACTCTGTAATAAAATCTTAAATTAATTGGTTTAAATTTCCTTTAACTGTTAAAATATGAAAAAAGCCAACAAACTACATCTAATATTCTGTCTTGCACAGAATTTCCAAACTCTTTCAGAGAAGAGAAATGGGCACAAATGTTTCTAATTGATACTAGATTGAAATTATGAGCGACTTGTAAGTAATAAGTGTGAAGAAATAAAGACAGAAATATGTAAATAGATAGATAGGTCAACAAATGTGAAAACAATTAGAGAAGAGTAAAAGGGAAAAATGTAAATAATAGATTATATACTGAGACGAAACTGTTGTTAAAAGTGTATTTATGTACAGTATATATGTGGATGTAGGTCTTTGTTTGTGTGTATTGTTTTGTAGTTTTAAAAATCAATAAAAATTTAAAAAAAAGAAAAAAAAGAAATTAGACCACTGTTTATACGTGGTAGTGAAGATGGATTGAGCTATCTTATGAACTTGTGGCTTTGAGCACCTTTATGTGGGTGCACACACACATCAACACACATACATATAATTACACATTAATAGGCGCACATACTTTTTTCCATATACAATACACAATAGATCCGCATAGCATCTCCATTGCTGGAAATTGCTAGATTCTGGCTGATGGTGCAGTACCTGCTTGTCTGAGTAGAACATAAAAAGGCCTATTCAGGAACGGAAGCAGATGTGACTCTACCCATAAACAAGGAAGTCTGAGGCAGCCCAACTCAAATTGCTCAATGGAAGCTGCTGATGCCCATAATTTTTTATTATTATTATTTCTTGATACCCTTTCAGAAAATCTGCTCCCCTGTAATCTTTTAGACCTCTTCTTGCTAATACTCTTGGACAGCTGCCCTGCTTTGCATAGAACAGGAAGCTGTATACTGTTTCTGTTTTCTCCCAACTACAATATTCCTAGCATACTTTGGGCAGTCTTTCAATTTTATCTTTCTATTCCAGTTTAGTTTCAACGCTAACAATGAACTATCTGTTTTGCTCATCTTAATTTTAGAAAGCCAGGTATACAATTTGGTCCTTTTTCCCCCCTGAGTCTTTCACTACTCAGAAGACCTGGCATTTCAGGATGGTTTTAGGTTTTATTCATTTTGTTCAGCATGTGTGAATATTTCCCGTTTGGATATGCAAAGGCAATTTAATGATGGTAGCTGGCCTGAAAATATTCCAGGGCATTGCAGTACTGACATCTATTGGCAAGCAATGTTCTCGGGCAACTTGATGTGGATGCTGTTACAGTCACAGATGTTTTAGGTTTTTTACCAGAATGTTGATGATAAAGAAATAATGTGAGTGAGATGAGGGCCTTCCATATATAAAAAGAAAAAGAGATAGAATGAACAAACATTTTAGGAAAAAATACAGAAGGGAAGAAAGGGAATAAAATGGATTGAAAAGTAAAAGAAAGTAATAAAAAAATAGTTTTTCCAGCATATTATTAACTGATTATGAACAGCTGAATTTATTATATCATCTTAAAAATCTGAAAATCACTGTTGAACTCAGAACAAAATATAAGAGAATAACAGAATTGGAAGGGACCTTGGAGGTCTTATGGTTCAATCCCCTGCTCAGGCAGGAAACCCAATGCCATCCTGGAACTACTATAAACCCAAAAAATCAGGAATTCAAATATAACAGAGAAATAGCACACTAGGAGACCTTGTTAGTAGATATTTATTGTATTGTATTGTATTTTGTTTATTCAATTTCTATAGCCACCCAATTCAACTAAGTGACTCTGGATGGATGCAATTCTAAAATTATAAAACACTTTAAACAATTTAAAAGATATGAAAACAATAAAAACATCCACAAAATAAATAAGTATAAACAGCAGTTGTGGTGATCAAACAACTGACAGTAAAGCCAAGGCCAGGTCTGGGTACAGGGCCAAGTTTTTAAGGTTTGTGAAAAGCCAATGGGGTTGGGGGTCATTTCCATCCTGGGGAGGAGCCAGCATTCAGGATGGGTTGTCCTCGTCCAATCCGGTGAAGGACTGAGTCTGTCTATTTTTTTATTTATATTTGGATCCGCCTCCTGTAATTCCCAGATTTGACTCGGTCCTTTCACGAGAAGGACGTTGACAACTGGACTCCCATCCTAGTTAGTCAAATCAATAATTAGGCCTTTATCTTCCAAATTTACTATCTATTTATCTGCACTATTCTACAAAAGCCACCAGGGGGCTTCATCGCTTAGACGTTGGCTGCCTTCATTCCAGCAAGAAGGAAGAAAGTCGGCTTCATTTGGACGGTTTGAATCCCCCCTTCCCCCCCTTCTCCTCCCAACTTAGCGAAAGCCCCAGGGGGTGCTTCAGATTGCCGTTTGGGGGGTTTTTGATCCTAGTGGGGACCCCACTTTGACTACATTGTTTAAACGCTGGAGCAACAGCTCGCGTAAAATAATTATACACTGGCTTTTTCCTTGCCGGGGCCATTAACATGATTGAGATCTCCTGCTGAGCTTACAATTTTTCTAGCGCTGGAGCAAACGCTCGCGCAGATTCCATTGCTTAATCAGTAAGTCGGAAGGCTGCTTTGCAAAGGATTGCCTGGACCATCATTGTAATTGCGATCCCCTGCTGAGACCAAATTCTGGCGCTGGAGCAAACGCTCGCGCGGCTCCACGTGGCTACCAGCACAGCCGGTTTTCCCTCGGCATCGCTGAATATCTGTCTTACTGTGCCCCTGATTCCCTCAGAGCTTGCTCATCTGCAGTTGCTATTCTTATCAAAACTTACCCCTTGAGCTTGCTCGGGAGAGCAACTTTGCAGAATCATTGGAGCCACGTGGCATAAGCAGCCATTTTTGTTGGACGAAAAATAAATTATTAAAAAAAAGGGGGGGGCCCTGAACAGGCCTTACCTTACATAACATAGCAGACAAGGTTCCCCTTCAGGATAAGCCTGGGGGCAAACGTCTCAAGAAGTCCAACAGAGGCGTGCACGAGGATGATCATTCTTCCTCTTCTGGTCACCCCTCTACAAGGTCCCGTTCCTCTAGGGAGGCCTCTTCCAAAGCAACGGTGCATGCTGAAAAGAGGAGAGATAGGGCATTACAAAGGATTTGTGAACATTCTGCCAAACAACAACAATCATTGCAGCTGGCTCAGGCCCTGCCTATTCCAACTCCCTCAGCTGAAGCAGGGGAGGATCCTTTGGCCCTTGATGCTACAAATTTGCCTAGGCCCCAGGATAATTTATGGGGCGCTTCTCAAGGGGCCCAGGACAACACGGCTTCCATTCCTCAAGCAGAAGGGGTTCAGGCTTCGGTGGCTGCACAGTCTGAGGTTCAAGTGTCCCCTCAGCCATCAACTCCACAGGCACCCCTAGCTCAGGCTGCCGTCCAGGCCATCATAACTGCTCTCCAACAGGCCTTCTCGTCC